>NW_026473118.1:0-28294 GCF_026875155.1 Cherax quadricarinatus | reverse complement strand
GGGGGTAAAAATGGAGTCTACCTCTCCTCCCCATCCACTTTTATCCTCCCCCCCCTCTCTCTCTCTCTCCCTTCCAATATCTGCACTTTTGTGTCAAAATACTAGCCAGCGTCAAATTTGTTTACATCTCCATGTTACAGTACAGCTCCTGACCCCTTCTACCTCTCCGTCCCTATACATGACACACAGCTCACTACATGTCTAACACACAACAAGTTAGTTTCTTTAGTCGTTTTCGAAAGCAAACTAACTTTCAAACAAGTTAGTTTTCTAGTCTGCAATTTGACTGTAACCTCAGACATGTCATACTTAAATACAGGTGATATGTAATAACTTCAGTGCTAAATTTCGGCGAATATTGTTTATAAATGTAACTTCGGCGAGTCTTGCAACTTACCTTCGAGAGCAGTAACAAATGCATCACAGTGGAAGAAATGTCACAAAGGCTCAACACAACACTTTTTCCAAAAGGATATTTAACGACGAAAGAAAGAAGGAGATTTTAGTTTGGTCAGTTTAGTTGCCATCTCACTGAGCTACTTACATCTTTTTTTACACGCACCTGTTACACTTGTGTCACTTCCACTCGAGTTGTGGTACACACCTGTGGCACGCACCTCTTCCCATTCACCTCGGATACCTATCTCTTGTGTTAATTTCTCCCGCTTATCTATGCACACACCTGGAGAGAAAGAATGCTATATATTATATTTATATATATATATATATATATTTATATATATATTATATATATATATTATATTATATAAAGTAGTCATAATTTCTACAGAGGCATCCCTTCCGGTTTAGGGCCTTCACGAGCGGTGTATCCGGTTTAGGCCTTCTACAGAGACATCCCTTCCCGGTCTAGGACCAGCAGTGGAGGGTCACCTTTTCACACCTAGGTGTTACTTCCGGTTTGACCATGACCTCGCCCTCGAGACTCCCTCACCTTGACCCCCCAACCAATACCCCCCCCACGACCCCCCCCTTCGCGACCCGCCGTCGCGCCGCGCGCCGCCCGCGCGCCCGCCCGCGCGCCCCGCCCCGCCCGCGCGCCCCGCCCGCGCCCCGCCCGCCGCCCGCCCCCCGCGCCCTTCGCGACCCCCGCCCGCGCCTTCTGCTGCGCCTTCTGCAGCGTCGTCCGGATCGCCCCCGCGCCTCGAATTTTTTTCCGATTTTTTTCGAATTTTTTTTGAATTTCATTTTCTTGTGCTCTCCATCTCCTCGGATCAAATTTTTTGGGTACCCCTCCTTTCACCCCCATCCCCAAACAATTTCTCGATATTACCAAGTTTTTGGATTCCCCCCTATGGGGGTTTCGAAAGTCTCCATCTCCTCGGATCCCCCTCCCACTTTCACCCCCCAACCCCAAAATTTTCTCGATAATACAATTTTTTGGATCCCCCCTATGGGGTTTTCGAAATTCTCCATCTCCTCGGATCAAATTTTTTGGATCCCCCTATGGGTTTTCGAAATTCTCCGTCTCCTTGGATCAAGGCTTTTTTTGGATTGTCCCTCCTTCCACCCCCCAATCCCAAAAATTTCTCAATATTACCAAGTTTTTGGATTCCCCCCTATGGGGGTTTCGAAATTCTTATGATCTCCTCGGATCAAGTTTTTCTCGAAATCAAAGTCTCCATCTCCTCGGATCAAGGTTTTTGGATTCCCCCCTATGGGGTTTTCGAAATTCTCCAATTCCTCGGATCAAGTTTTTTGGGTACCCCTCCTTTCACCCCCCATCCCCAAATTTTCTCGATAATACAAGTTTTGGATACCCCCCTATGGGGTTCCCAAATTATAAAGTCCCACTTCCTCGGATCACCCCCCCACTTTCCCCCCCAAACCCCAAAAATTTCTCGACAATACCATGATCCATCCCCTCGGATAAAATTTTTTTGGTTCCCCCTTTTGGGGGTTTTCAAAAAGTCTCCATCCCCTTGGGGGAATAAAAAATTTTTGGTTTACCCTCTCACTTTTCACTCCCCCACAAAAATTTCTGGGAAATACCAAGACTCCTTCCCCTTTTGATAAAATTTTTTGGTTTCCTCCCTTTGGGGTTTTCGAAATTTCCATCCCCTTGGATCGGGTTTTTTTGGGGTTTATCCCTTTTTTCCACCCCCCCCCCCAATTAAAAAAAATTTTTCTCAATTTTACCAATTTTTTGGATTCCCCCCCCTTAGGGGTTTTCAAAATTTCCTCGGATCAATTTTTTTGGAATCCCCCTCTGGGGGTAAGCTTTCCCAAATTGGGAAATTTCCTCCTTTGGGGCTTGCTTATTTAAGGGTCAAAACCCATCCCCCCTTATTTTTTTAAAATGAAACAAAAAGTTTTCCTCTCATTAATTTAAAATTGAACTAAAAGTTTCCCCCTTTTAAAAATTTAAAATTGAACTAAAAAAAGCGTTTACTCGGCGATCAGGGGGACGTCAGTGTTAAACCCAGCACACGGTTAAATCTTGTTCCCCTTTTCCCCACCCCCCCAAAACCCTCACACTCCAACCAAACACCTCACAATTTTCACTTTTCCCCCCAATTTTTTCTCTTTTTAAACCCCTTTTAGTTATTAAAGTTAAAAAGGGGGGACACATGCATCAAAAAATTTCCCCCACAAACTTTAAAAACCACTTTTCGTTAAATTCATTATTTCAAAATTTTTAAAAATTTTCCCAAAAGTTTTACGCACTTTTTTTTTGGAACTTTAAAAACCCACTTTTTTTTAAAATTTTTGAAAACTCCCCAAAAAATTTACCTTTATACATTTCCAAACAAAAACTGAAATACCCCCAAAAAAAAAAAACATCTTCGAACCCCCCCAAAATCACCTCTGAATACTCCCAGAACCCTTCATAAATACTCTTGCTCTTATTTGAAAAACCTTCATAAGTACTTCATTTCTTTTGTTACACCTTAAAAAAACCCCTTTGAAATTACCCATAAACACCCTTGAACCCTTTCCCAAAAACCCTTAAATTTTTTGGGCCCCCTCCCCCCCTTTTATCATTTAAACCCCCACTAAAAAAACCCCTTTTGGGAATAACCTCAAAACCCCTTTGAACCCCTTTTCAAAACACCCTTGAACACCTTCAAAACCCCCCTTAAAAAACCCCTTTCCCAAAAAACCTCTTTTGAAACCCACTCAAAACACCTTTGAACATTTCCAAAACACTATTGATACTCCCAAATAAAAATTTTACTTCTCTAATTTATTTTTGGAAAATTTTTAAAATTAAATTAAAAACCCCTTCCCCCCGTCCCCAGATGGGAATTTTCTCGTTTTTACCCTTTTATTTTCATTAAAGTTTTTAAAGGGGGGCACAATACATCAAAAAAAAAAAAATTCACAAAAAAAAAAAACCAAACATTTTTCTTTGAACCCCCCCAAAAAAACACTTCAAAATCATTTGTACCCCTTCAAAAAAACCTTTAAATACTCACTTTAAACCCCCTTGAACCCCTTAAAAAAACCCCTTTTTGAATAACCTAAAAAAACCCTTTTGAACACCTTAAAAACACCCTTGTTTCCCCTTAAAAAAAACATTTGAACCATCAAAACCCCTTTTTTGAACAACCCTTTTAAAATTTCCAAACAACACTAAAACATTCCCAAAAAAACAAAATTTTGGTACCCCCAAATTTTCCCCACTGATTACTACAAAAACACCCCCCTGAATTCAATCAAAACACCCTTCAACCCCTTTCCCCAAACCCACCCTTAAAACCCCTTCCCCCCAAAAACCACTTTTGAACCCCCCCCTTCCCCCAAAAAAACACCTTTGAACTTTTCCAAAAAAACTATTTGATTTACCCCCAAATTTTACACCACTAAATTTACTACTAAAACATCGTTGAATTAAACAAAAACACCCTTAAACACCTTCAAAACACCTTTAAAACCCCTTTTTGAACTTTTTAAAAAACACTCCCCAAATCTTTTGAACACACTCAAAACCCCTTTTTTGTTTTAACCCAAAAAACTTTGGAAACCTTCAAAACACCCTTGAACTCCCTTTATCCCCTTCAAAAACCACTCTTGAAACCACCCCAAAACACCTTTAAACATTCCAAAAAAACAATTTGAGTACCCCCCCAATTAACCATGAATACTACTAAAACCCGCTGAATTCAATAAAAACACCCTTAAAACCCCTTTTAAAAAACCCTTTAAAACCCCTTTTAAAAATTTCCAAAATCACTATTTGGTACCCCCCAAATTACCCCCCTGATTACTACAAAAAACACCGCCTAAATTCAATCAAAACACCCTTCTCCCCTTAAAAACCCCCTTGAACACACTAAAAAACCCCCCTTAACCCTTCAAAAAAAACCTTTTAAAAACCCCTTTCAAAAACCCTTGAACACATTCAAAACACTTCATAATCATTTGAACACACTCAAAAACCTTTTAAAACCCCCTTTGAACCCCTTAAAAACACCTTGAACCCCCTTGTTCACCTTAAAATTAACAACATTTGAACACACTCAAAACACCTTTAAAACACTTTGAACATTTCAAAAACCGGGAACATTCCCAAAAAACCCCAAATTTGGTACTCCCAAAAAACCCCCCTAAATATAAAACACCACTGTTTTCCCATCAAAACACCCCCAAAAATTCCCCAAAAAAATAAAAAACACCCAACCCCACAACCCCCAAAAACACCCACAATTTTTTCTCTTTTTTATCAAAATTTCTTTTCAGAAAAAGCCCCAAAAAAACAACCCATTTTTATAACTTTTTTTTTCGGTATCTCTGTTCGCAAAAAACCCCAAAAACCCCCACATCCCAGAACCCCCAGAACTTTTCCAAAAAACACTATTTGAGTACCCCCAATTTTTCACCACTGATTATTTTCCAAAAAACCACCCCCTGAATTCAATCAAAAAACCCTTCAACCCCTTTCCCAAAAAACCCTTGAAAAAACTTAAAAACTTTAAACCCATTTTAAAAAAACACCTTTGAACTTTTCCCAAATAAAACACTGAAAAAAATTTCCCAAAAAACACAATTTGGTACCCCCTTTTACACCACTGTTTTATTCCCTTAAAAACCCCGGGTAAATTTAAATTCAAAACACCCTTAAAACACCTTAAAAACCCCCCATTAAAACCACATTTCAAAACCCCCTTAAAACCCCTTAAAAAACCCCCTTTGACCCACCCCCCCCCCCCAAAAAAACCCCCTTTGAATACATTAAAAACACTCTCAAAACACCTTTGAAAAAACCTCAAAAACCCCTTTGAAACCCCAAAATTCAAAACCCCCTTTTGAACCCCCTTGATCACCTTCAAAAAACAACTTTTGAACACACCCCAAAACCCCTTTAAAACCCCTTTTAAAAACTTTTCCAAAAACAAACTGAAACATTTCCCAAAAACACCTTTTGAGTACCCCCCTTTAACCCCACTGAATCTAAAACACCACTAAATTACACTCAAAACCCCAAAAAAAATTTCACCAAAAAACAAAGATCAACCCCCCTTTCCCCAACACCCACATCACCCCCCAATTTTTTCTTTTTTAACCCCTTTTTTATTTCTTTAAAGTTAAAAAGGGGGACACGTACATCAGAAAGGGTCACAAAACCCCACCCCCCATTTTTTTTTTTCGAAAAAAACCCCTTTTAGTTCATTAATTTAAATAAGGGGCCACCCCTACATCAAAAAAAGTCACAAAAAAAACCCCATTATAACGTCTTTTCGATATCTCTAGTTCGAAAAAAAACACCCGCATCCCACATCCCCCAACATCCCACTTCCCACACACAAATCCACATCGGGTTCCCACACCCACACACCCCAAAAAAACCACATCAGTTTTTGCATCGCTTTTGGGGCCGTGGGGGAATTTGCTGCGCAGTAGTTTCCTGATTGATTTGGCATTTCCCCCAGTGTTGACGTGTATTTGGGGTTTTGGGGAAGCCCTGTTTGCCCCCGCTCTCTAGAATTGAAGAAATTTCCCCTCCTTCGAGCAACTTTCCCAAAAACATTTAAGAGAATTGGGTTGGCGAATTTGGAAATTTTGGCGATTGACCGGGAGAACAAGAAGATTCTGTTTTTTCCCCCTGTTTTGAGTACTAAAAGGCAAGAAGGGAAACTGGTCAGTGGCTGGGCGGGGAAAGGTTGACGATCAAGAAGACGAATGGAAAAAAGGGGAAAAGTTTAAGAAAGAAAGAGACTGCCGTGGAAACTGTTTTGGAAACATCCCCTTTTCCCCTTTCAAATGCTACCCGCGAAAAGTGAGTTGAAATACTGGGAAAGGGCCCCGAAAAGGGCCTTTAAGGGAAAATAAGAAATTGTTTTTGTTGGGGATAGCCAATTTAGGTATTGGAAAAGGGCGTTTTTGCTTGAAGGGACAGGGGTAGGAGAAGAGATTTTTCTTTTCCCGGGGGTGGGGGTGGGGATATTGTTAGCCGTCTGGATGAATCATGGGGGAAAGGTTTTAAAGGGAGCAATCCTAGTATCTGTTCAGTGCTGGAGGCAAAAAGTGTTGGGAGGGGTAGGGTGAGGGGCCTGATTTGCAGGTATAGGTCAGCCCAAAAGAAATAATTAGAAGTTTAAGGGGGGGAAAAACCCCCCCCATTTTGTGGTTTTTTTGCCAAGGAGGGGAGTTGGAAATGAATGGTTGTCCAGGGCAATTGGTGCAATTTTTGGCTGGACAAAAAACTGTAAGGAAAATGGGGGGTAACATTCAATTTACAACTGGGACCTCTTCTATGGGGAAATTTACATTTTTATGCTAGGGTTTGGGGGTTTACTTATCTAGGTGTGGGGTGGGAGCCCCTGGCAAATGCCCGTGGAGGGAGCAGTTAGGACTTTAAACTAGGAATTGTTTTGGTTGGGGTTTTTGGGAGGAAAAAAAGTGAAAATCCCATGTAGTAAATTTCGAGTTTAGGGGAACTAGTTATAATTTTTTTGAAAGAGATAGATATTGGAAAAACCCGGGGGCCTTGGGGGATAAAGGGGCGGTAATTTGGTTTTGTAGAAAAATAGAAAGAGGGAGGGGAAGGGGTAAAGAGAAAGGGGAGTCTTTCCCAAAGTTTTTTTATGCTAAAAGCGTAGTGTAGGGGTTAAAAAATGGAGAGTTGAGAAAAGTTGCTAGGGGAAGGTAACATTGATGTATTTGCCCTTTAAAAAAGACGTGGTTTAATTCAAAAAGTCGGGACATGGCCCGCGGAATGTTTTTCAGGGTTTTAAATTGTTCCAAGGGAAAATAGAAATATTGGGAGGGGGGGGGGGGGGGGCATTGTACGTCCGAGTTTGCTTGAAAATGTTGCATAAAAACGGGTTTTTAAGTCTGAAGTAAAAAACTACAGAGTCTGTTTTGGGGAAAAATTTTCCCGAGGGGCATGGGAAAAAAAAATTTTTTGGAGTGATTTACCGTCCCCTTTAAATTAAAATAGGGACCAAGGGAAAAATACTTTGGGAGGGGAAAATTTTTAAAGGGCCACCAAAGGGCCCCAAAAATGTATTAAATTTTAGGAGCTTTAACTTTGTCATGTTGATTGGAATTTTTTTGACTGGGAAATTTTGAATTTGTTCGTCTTTCCCTTTGAAGTATTTCGGATTGGGTTTTTTTAAGAGTTTTTGGGCAGAACCTTTCAAGGGGAAATAAACCCGCCCTTTACTTTTTTATGGGATACAATTTAATCCCTTGTTAAAAATTTAGTTTTAGAGGAAAAGGGGGTGCTAGCGACCCCCAAAACAAATTTCATTTAGAAATTTAATTTGGGAAATACGATAGTAGCGATAATCAGTAACAGTTCCCCGATTTTCGCCTTAGCAGATTTCGATGGGCCCTTTAAAAAACAAATTATCATTGGGTTTTCTGGGGTTTAAAGAAGGGGAGCTATCAATTAAAGTTTTCTGAAAACTAACATGCTGCTCAAAGAGGGGTTTAAACCCCCTATTTAAAAAAATTAGATCAAATAGAAATGCCCAAAAAGGATGAATAATAGGCTCAAAAAATTCCTTTGGGCATAAGAAAGGGAAATTTTTAGGGGTTTTCAAAAGGGGTGAGGGTATCTTAAAGAATTTAGTATATTGACAAATTTAAAAGGGACATTAAAAAGGGGATAAAAAAGCTAAAGGGGGCTATGAAATTAAAGTTGTAGGGTTTCCCCCCCAAAACTAACCCAAAAAGTTTTTTTCCCGGTTTAGAACAAAAATTAGAGATAAAATAGGTCCCCTTAAAAATAATTTTGGGACCTTATGACAATGGAAAAATGAAATGTGCCCTTTATTTTAAATAATTATTTTTTCTCAGTTTTTTACCAGGGAAAACACTTTAAAAATTTTTCCCGTAATTTTAAATTTTTTCAGGGGGGTAGAAGAAGTATAAATTATGTAACATCAAGTCACTTGTGAGATGGTTGTGAGGCAGTTTGGGCAGATGAAGCAAAATAAGTCGCCCGGGGCCCGATGGGTTTTTTTTTATAAGGGTTCCCTTTAAAGGGAAAGCAAAATGGAACTATGTGAAAAATTTTAATAATATTTTTAAAATTTTTCTCTTCAAAAAAGGTTAGTGTCTGATATGTGGAAAATTTGGGTAAAGTAATCCTATTTTTAAAAAAAGGGGACAAGTCGTTACCGTCAAATTTTTTCCCCCCCAATAAGCCTGACCTCAATTTTTAGGCAAAAATTTCTAGGTTTAATTATAGCGGATTTTAAGAAGCCATCTCGATAAGTTTGCTTGATTAATGGGGTTAAATCAGCATGGATTCACAAGAGGCCGGGCTTTTCTAAAATAATTTTTAATTTTTTAAATAAAAGCTTTTGGGGGCTGTTGCCACAATAAAGAAATTTTTATATTATTTACTTTGATTTTAGTAAAGGGTTTTGAAGAGGGTTTCCCCACCATAGACTGTTTTAAAAAAAGTGGAAACCCATGGCTTGGGGGAAAAGTGCTCTCGTGGTTTGAGTCTTTGGGTCAATGACGGAAACAGGGTGTCCATAAATGGGGTTAAATCCGGGGTGGGGATCTGTAACAAGGGGGGTTAAAAGGGATCAGTCTTGGGCCCGTTGTTGTTTTTAAAAATATATTTAATGATCTTGATGAAGGGGAAAATTTCAGTGATATGAGCAAATTTTGCCGATGACACAAAAAAAATAGGTAGGATAAATTTATTCAAAAAATTTGTTTTTTGGGAACTTCGGAGGATTTAAACAAAAAACCCCCTTATTCTTGGTCAAAAAAATGGGAGATTGGGCCGTTTTAATGTAGATAAGTGGAAGGTTCTGAAGCTTGGGAGTGGCCCCCTTTAAAAATAGTATTATAAATTAAATGGGTGTAGAACCTTTGCCATACAGATTGCGAAAAGGACTTGGGGGGGTGGTGGAAACAACCTTTAAAACCCAAAACAGCAAAGGCCCCAAGCGTACGTAATAAGGCAATAGATTCTGGGTTTTTTATCAAAAAGTGTAAGCAACAGAAGTCCAGAAAGGGCAAAACTGCAGCTTTATTTCTTTTTTGTTAAGGGCCCCACCCTTTTTATGCAGCCCCCAGTTCTGGTCTGTATTACAAAAAGGAATAAATTTGTTAGAAAAAAATTCAGGTAGGATTTACTAAATTTTTAAAAACATAGCAAACAGATTTCTTCCTTTGGGAAAAAAGATTGAAGACTCTTAAGTTTTCATTCACTTGGGTTGACGAAGAAAGAGGGGAGACCTGATCGAAGTGTTTAAGTGGAGATAGGTATTTAAAAAAAGGGGATATTAAAAAGGGTTTGGGGATGTTCTCAGAGAAAACCCCCGCAGTAATGGATTTAAATTTTTGAAGTTTAGATTTAAAAAGGAATAGGAAAGTTTTGGGTTTTGGGAAAAAATAGGGTGTTGTGAGTGGAACAGTCTCCCTAGTTGGGTTATTGAGGCTAGGACTTTTGGGTAGTTTCAAACTAGGTTGGATAAGTACTGGGGGGAAGGGTTGGTTTGAGGGGACTTTCAAATCAGAGCTTATTTTTGGGTAGCATTAAAAAAATTTTGGGTTGGGTTAAAGTTTTGTTTGGGATAAAATTGTAAAGGCCCTGCTAGTAGGGGCCCGCAGGCCCTGCGTGTTCCTCCTTTCTTATGTTCTTATTTCTTATGTTCACACACACCATCCCTAACCAGCCAAACCAAAACCTAATTATCCAAACCCTAACAAACCAACCTAACAACCAAACCCAAAACCTAACCAAACCAAACCCCAACTAACTAACAAAACCTAACCTAACTAACTTATCCAAACCCTGCCTAACTAACCAAACCTAACTAACCTAATTACCCTAACTAGCCTAACCAAACCAAATTATCCTAACCTAACCAAACCTAGCCAAAACCTAACCTAATTTAAACCAAACCTAACCTAACCTAACGCCTCCCAAACCCTAAACCTTACCTAACCAAACCTAGCCTAACCTAACCACTAATTAAACCCAAACCACCTAACAAACCTAGCCAAAACCTAACTTAACCTAACTAATTTAAACTCCCCTACCTAACCAAACCCCTACCTATCTTAACCTTACCAAACCTAACCTAGCCGAACATCCTAACCTAACCTAAAAATATTGGAACATTTCCAAAAATACTTGAGTACCCAGAATTACTTGAACGACTCCATTTTTGGATTTTTCCAAATTATTTTTTAAAAAACTTTATGTAAAATCGAACATATTTTTTGTGGGTAAAAACACACTCAAGGGTAGAAATATTTACTCGATTTCCGATAGAAACACTTTCCTTGCTTGAGAGACTCATTGTGGGTCACCCAAACAGGGTGAATGGTTTCACCCCCAAAGGTAGAACTAAACCTGCGTAACTCGGACAGACAGGCCCCTGTAATGGGGTAAATCCAAGGTAAAAAATCATCTTTTCAGCCCACTGTCTACCCAACCCTAACCAACCTAACCAATTCCAAAACCTAACCTAACCTCAAACCCCGAAACCTAACCTAACTCCATCAATCACCTCTTCCTAACCAAAACCTAACCTAACCAAACCCCAACCTAACCCCATCAAAAACCTCTATCCAAACCTAACCTCCCTTCCAAACCTAACCTAACCCCATCAAACACCTGAATACTCCCTAATTTAAACCCTACCAACCTTACCTAACCTCCCGAACCTAACCTAACCTAACCCTAACCTTCCAAACCCGCCCTAACCTTCCTAACCTAACCAAACCCAAAAACCAAACCCTAATTATCTAAGCTCCCCCAACCTAACTTATCAAACCAACCCTATCCTAACCTAACCAAAACATGACTAATTTTTAAAACCAACTTGAACCCCCTGATCTTTTAAAAAAAATGCTCTGAAAATTTTTAAACCCCTTTCAAAAAAAAAAACATAAAACCCCCCGAATATCCCAAAAAAACCTACTGATTCTCCCAAAATCCCACTGAATATACCACCCCCCGTCAAAATACCAGAAACTAAGTTTAACATCCCCATCTAACACCCTTTTTATAGAAATCCCCTAAAATCACTAAAACCAAGAACCCCCCTCCCCATTTGGCGCATAAAAAAAAAGATGAACACAAACCTAATACGAAAAAACACTTGTACATGATCCCATCAACAAAAAACCTTTTTTATACACACACAAAATTAAAACACAATCCCAACTAAAAATCACCCATGTTCACTTACCTAAAACATAATATCCCCAGAAAACAATCATTTTTTTAAACTTTTCAACACACACACACACACCCAAAACCCACCCACACACACAAAAAAAAAAAAAAAAATATTTGCAATATCAAGCGCACTAACCTCATACCCCAAACAGTGTCTCACCTACAGGCCCGACGAGCTCACCCCAGTGAGTCACCTCCTTGTGTTATTTGGTGGTTGGTAACTTAACCCCAAACCCCCCCTTGTTTCAACCTGTTGTACCCTCATTATCAAGAAACTATATCCAAGACGATTACCAGTTTTTATGACCCCCAACACCAAGATCACAAAAAAACCCCACATTTTTATTTTTATTCACAAAAAAAATCACGATCACCAATTCCTATTTTTACCGTATCTATAACACAATCCCCAAATCACCAAAAAAAAATCTAAGACAGCATCTCAAAACTACTTGATCACTGAAAACTTTTTTTTTTAACATTCGCCAAAAAAAAGACTACACCAAAAATCCCACAAATTCCCACCAACTCTATAACAAACATGAGACTAAAAATATCCTATCACAAAAAAATAATACCAAACACCCACATTTATACTTTTCAATTGGAAATTTAAGACATGAGCTACACACCAAATCTAAGACTTCCCCCTCCAACAAAGACATACACATCCCCCCTAAAATTCCTTCCTTTTTCATTCTTTAATTCCTGAGCTGTTTTAACCCGAAGGATCCCCACGACGTAGGACCCGGGAAAAACCCAAATTCCCACCCCAAAACCCCACCTATAACTCTGGCTCCTAGTCGTGGTGGATCCTTCGGGGTTAAAAACAGTCTAGGGATATACGGAATGAATAAGGAAAAAATTTTTTGGGGGGATGTGTTGTCTTAGTTGGAGGTGAATGTCTTGTTTTGGTGTGTATGCTCTTTGCTTAAATTTCCAATTGAAATGTTAATATGTGGGTGTTTGTGTATTATTTTTTTTGTGATTGTGTTTATGTTATAGTGTATTTTATGTTATAGATGTTGGTGGAAGTGTTGGGGTATTTTTGGATGTTTATTTTTGTGCGAATGTTTAAAAAAATAAGTGTTTTCAGTGATATGTATTTTTGAGATGCATGATCTTGATTTTTTTTGGTGATTGGGTTGATTAGTTTTGATAGTGGGGTTTAAAATGTTTTGGGGGAATTTGGTGGTCGGATTTTTTTGGGAAAAATTTTTTAAAAAAAATGTGTTTTTTCTGTGATCTTGGTTTTGGGGGGATCAAAAAATTGTAATCGTTTGGATATAGTTTCTTGAAAAATTGGGGTAAAACAGGTTGAACAAGGGGGGTTAGGTGTGTGTTCCAAACCCACCAAGAAACAATGGGAGTGGACGTCACTGGAGGTGAGCCGTGGGCCCTGTGAGGTGAGACATCGTGTGTTGGTGGTAGTGAGGTGAGTGCGCTTAGATATTGTAAATATTTTTTTTTTTTGTGTTGTGTGTGTGTGTTGTGTTGTTGTGTGTGAAATTTTTTAAAAAAATGTTTGTTTTCTGTGATATTAGTGATTTTGGGGAAAGTGAACATGGGTGATTGTAGTTGGTGATTGTGTTTATTATGTGTGTGTTAAGAAATTTTTTCAGTTGATGGTGATATGTACTAATGTTTGCGTTTTTGGGTTTTGTGTTCATGCTTTTTTTTTTGCCCCAAATGGGGGGGGGGAGTTTTGGTTTTATATTTGAGGGGTTTTTCTAAAAAAGGATTTTAGATGGTGATGTTAAACTTAGTTTCTGGTTTTTTTGCGGTGTTTGGTGTTTCAGTGGTGATTTGGTAGTATCAGTAAGTGTTTTTTTTTTGGGGGTTTCGGAGGGTTTGTGGTGTTTTTTTAAAGGGTTTCAAATGTGTGCAGAGCATTTTTTAAAGAAGATCAGTGGTGTTCAGAGTTGGTTCAAAGTTAGTCAGGTTTAGGTTGGTTAGGATAGGTTAGGTTAGGAAAGTTAGGTTAGGTTAGTTAGGAAAAGTTAGGTTGGTTAGGTTGGGTTAGGTTAGGATGGTTAGGACATTTTTGGATGGGTTGGGTTAGGTTGGTTAGGTTCGGTAGAGGAAGGTTTTAGGTTAGTTAAAAGTTGGTATTCGAGGTGTTTGATGGGTTAGGTTAGGTTAGGATGGTTGGGTTAGGTTAGGAAGAGGTGTTTGATGGAGTTAGGTGGGTTGGTTGGTTAGGTTGGTTAGGATAGAGGTGTTTGATGGAGTTGGGTTAAAGGTTCGGTTGGGTAGGTTAGGTTGGGGTTAGGAATTAGGTTGGTTGGTTAGGTTGGGTGACAGTTGGTCTGGAAAGGATGTTTTCTCCTTGGATGTTCCCCGCATTACTTGGCCCCTGTCTGTCGATTGACGCATTTTATGTTCTCCCTTGGGGTGTGAAGCGCTTACCCCATGTGTTGGGGTGCCCCAATGAGTCTTCAGAGCAAGGAAAGTGTTTCTATTCGGAAAGAGAAATATTTTACCCTTGAGTGTGTTTTACCGACAAAAAAATAATGTTCGATTTTTTGATAAAATTTTCAAAATAATTTTGGAAAATATCCAAAAGGAGCGTTTAAAGTAATTCTGGGTACCCAATGTATTTGGAAGTGTTCCCCAAAATTTTTTTAGGTTAGGTTAGGATAGGTTCGGCTAGGTTAGGTTAGGTAAATTAAGATAGGTTTGGTTTTGGGTTTGGTTTGGGTAGGTTAAATTAGGTTAGGTTAAGTTAGGTTGGTGGGTTTGGTTAGGTTGGGTTAGGTTAAGTTAGGGAGGTTGGTTAGGCTAGGTTAGGTTGGTAAGGTTAGGTTAGGGTAGGTTGGTTAGGTTTTTTTGGTTTAGGGTTTGGGTTTGTTAGGTTTTGGTTAGGTAGGTTAGGTTTTTAGGTATTTTGGTTTGGTTAGGTATTAGGATAAGTTAGGTTAGGTTAGGTTAGGTTTGGTTAGGTAGGGTTTGGAAAGTTGGTTAGGTTAGGTTAGGTTGGTTAGGTTGGGGTTTGGTTTGGGGGAGGGTTTGGTTTGGGTTGGTTTGGTTTGGGTTTGGTAATTGGTTTGGTTAGGAGGTTGGGTGTGTGGTGTGGTGTGTGGGTGGGGGGATGGGGGTGTTTTGGGGGGGGTGGTTTCGAAAAAGAGTATAAAAGGGGTTTGTGGGTTTTTTTTTTTGTGCTTTTTTATTAATTGGCCCCTTATTAACAAAAAAAATTTTGGAAAAAAAAATGGGGGTTTTGGGGTTTTAAAATTTATGACTTTTTTAAACAAGAAAAAAGGGGTTTTTTGGAAAAAAGTGGGTGTTGTGGGGGGTTTTGGGTTTGGTGTTGTTTTGAGGTGATTTTGGGGGTTTTTAGTGTTTATGGGGGTTTTTGTATTTTGGTGTTTGGGATTTTCAAAAATGTTTGGAATGTTTTTTGGTTTTTTAAATGTTAAAAGGTTTTTTAAAGGGGTTTTTTTTGGGGGTCAAAGTTTTTTTTAAAGGGGTAAAGGGTTTTTTAAGGGGGTTTTTTTAAAAATGTTAAAGGGTTTTTTTTAGGTTTTCAAAAGGGGTTTTGGGTTTTGAAGTTTAAGGTGTTTTTTAGGTGTCAAGGTGTTTTTAGGTGTTGAAAGGGGGTTTTGATGGTTTTAAGGGTGTTTAGGGGTTAAGGGTGTTTTGATTTAATTAAAGGGGGTTTTTTTTTAGTTCAGGGGGAATGGGAAAAAGGGTTAAATTTTTGGGTTTTTTTTAAGGTTTTTAGGTGTTTTTAAGTTTTTAAAAATGTTTTTTAAATTTTTCAGGGTTTTTTAGGGGTAAGGGTGTTTTTAGGGGGTTTTTTAAGGGGGTTTTGATTTTAATTTAGGGTGTTTTGTGTTGTGGTGTTTTTGGAAACTAAATAGGGGAAATGTTATGGGGGTTTTGGGGTGGGGTTTTTGGGGGGGGGTTTTTAAAAAAAGGTAGAAAAAATTGTTTGTGGGTTGTTGTTGGGAAATTTTTTGTGAAATTTGTTTAAAAAAGGGAAAAAAATTTTGGGTGTTTGGGTTTGTGGGTTTGGGGGGGTTTTATTTTTGGGATTTTGGTGGTTTTTTTGGGGTTTCAGTGGGGTTTTGGATTCAGGGGGATTTGGGGATTTTAAAAGGGGTTTTTTTTGGAAAAAGTTTCAGGTTTTTTGAAAGTTTCAAGGTTTCAAAAGGGTTTTGAGTGGTTCAAATGTTTTTTTTTTGAAGGGGTTTAAGTTTTAAGGGGGTTTTTAAGGGGTTTTAAAAGGGGTTAAAAAATGTTTTTTAGTGTGTTCAAATGTTTGAGAGGTTTTTTTTAATGGGTTTTAAGGTGTTTTTTAAAATGTTAAAGGGTTTTAAGGGGTTTGAATGTTTTTAGGTGTTTAAAGGGGGGTTTTTTAAGGTGTGAGGGTGTTTTGATTGAATTAGCGGTGTTTTGTAGTATTTAGTGGTTATTGGGGGGTACAAATTTTTGTTTTGGGAAAAAGTTCAAAGGTTTTTTAAAGGGGTTTTTAAGGTGTTTAAGGGTGTTTGTTGAATTCAGGGGGTTTTGAGTATTTAGGGGGGTTTTTGGGGGGGTTTAAATGGTTTTTTGGGAAATGTTTTTTTGATTTTTTCAAGGGTTTTAAGGTGTAAGGGGGTTAAGGGTGTTTTGAGGGTTCAAAGTGTTTTAGTTATTCAAAGGTGTTTGGGTTTAAAATGTTTTTAAAATGTTTTTTGGGAAAAATTCAAAGTGTTAAAAGGGGTTTTTTGAAGGTTTGAAGGGGTTTTGATTGAAATTTTCCCTGTTTTAGTGTTTTCGTGGTTTTTTTAATTTGGGGGAAAAAAGGTTTTTAAAAAGTTGGGTTTTTTAAGGGGTGGGTTTTGGGGTTTGGGGTTTGGGTGTTGGGGGGAGCGGGGTTTTGTAGGGGGGGGGGTTTTGGGGCGGGGGTGCGGGGGGGGGGGGGGGGGGGGGGGGGTGGGGGGGGGGGGGGGCGGGGTTTTTGGGGTTGGGTTTGGGTTATTTGGGTTTTGGGGGGGGGGGGGGGGAGAAAAGGGTTTTTGGGGGGAGGGGGGGGGGGGGGGGGGGGGGAGGGGGGGGGGTTTTTTTTGTGGGTTTTCCCCCCAAGGGAAAAAAGGGCCCCGGGGGGCGGGGGAGGGGGGTTTTGGGGGGCGAAAAGGGTTTTTTGGGGGGGGGGGGTTTTTTTGGGGGGGGGGGAAAAGGGTTTTTTGGGGTTAAAGGGGGGGGGGGGGCGGGGTTTTTTAGGTGGGGGGGGGGGGGAGGGTTTCAAAGGGGGTTTGGGGGGGTTTTTGGGTTTTTGGGGTTTTTTTTTTTTTTTTTTGGGGGTTTTTTAAGGTGTTTAAGGGTGTTTTGGGAGTTTTAAAGGTGTTTTTTTTTTAAAAAAAATTTTGAGAGTTTTTAAAAATTTCAAAGTTTTAAGGTTTAAGGGTGTTTGGGAGTATTCAAAAGGGGTTTTTTTGGGTGTTCAATGTGTTTTTTTTTTGGGTTTTGTGTTTTTGGGGAAAAGTTTTGGGATTTTTTTTGTTTCTTTTTTTGAGGGGTTTTTTTTAAAAAAAAATGGGATTTTTTGTAAAAAAAGGGTTTTTTTATCGAAAAGGGTTATAGTTTTTTTGATTTTTTTATAAAAGTGTCCCCCTTTTTTTTTGAACTAAAAGGGTTTTTAAAGGAAAAAAGGGGGTTTTTTAGTGAAAAATTGTTGGGGTTTTTGGTTTGGAAA
This sequence comes from Cherax quadricarinatus, assembly GCF_026875155.1. NCBI lineage: Eukaryota > Metazoa > Arthropoda > Malacostraca > Decapoda > Parastacidae > Cherax > Cherax quadricarinatus. The sequence continues at coordinate 10,994 of NW_026473118.1, read as the reverse complement.
TGTGGGGTTTTGGGGGGGTGGGTTAAAAAGGGTGAAATTTTTAAAGTGTTGGGTAAAATGATATGAGGGTTAAAGTTTTTTTAGTTTTTAATTTGGAGGAAAATTTGTTTTTTTAATAATGAAGGGGAAAAAATTTTGTTTTTTAAAAATGGGGAAGATTTTAGAGTGTCTGATAAGGGGGGTTATTTGGTTTCCCCCCCAGGGGGTTTTTTAAAAATTTCAGGTTTGAAAATAAGGGGGGGAAACCAAATTGATTTTGAGAAAATTTTTTGGGTTGGGGGTGGGGGAAAGGGATATAAAAAATTTTATAAAGGGGAAAAGGGGGGAAATTTGGGAAAACCCCCGGGGGATAAAAATTGTTAAAAAAATTTGGATTTTAAGGGTTTTTGGGGGGGGGAAAAAAGGGGGGGTAATAAAAATTTGATGGGATGGAGTTTGAAAATAGGGGGGGTAAAAAAGATTTCCGGGGTGGGTCAGGGATTGTCGGAAATTTTTGGGGGGGGGGGTTTTTAAAATTTTTTGAGGGGGGGGAAAATTTTATTTTAAACCCCCTGGGGGAACCAAAATTTTTTAAAAATTTGGGGAGGGGGGTTTAAAGGGGGGACCCCCTTGAGAGAAAATTGGGAATTTTTAAAAAACCCAAGGGGGGGTCCAAAAACTTGATCCCAGGAATGGGGGAAATTTAAGGGGGAAAAAAATTGAAAGGGGGAAAATTGAAATTGAAAAAAGGGGGGAAACCAAAAACTTGGTAAAAGAGAAAATTTTTTTGGGGGGAAAGGGACAAACCAAAAAACCCGATCCCAAAGGGGACGGGAAAATTTTGAAAAAAAGGGGGGGTCAAAAAATTTGATCCCAAGGAGATGGAGAATTTCGAAAAAAACCCCTAGGGGGGATCCAAAAAATTTTAATGAGAAAATTTGGGGGTTTTGGGGGGGGGAAAGTGGGGGGGGGATCCCAGGAATGGAGCTTTGAAACCCCATAGGGGGGGAATCCAAAAACTTGGGATATCGAGAAATTTTTTGGGGATGGGGGTGAAAGGAGGGGACCCAAAAATTTGATCCGGGGAAAGGGAGAAAAGAAAAAGAAAAAAAAAATTGAAAAAAGGAAAAAAATTGACGGGGGCGATCGGGGAGTCAAAGGGAAAGGGAACCCCGGGGGGGGTCCAACCCGGGGGGGGGGGGGGGGGGGGGGGGGGGCCGGGGGCCCCCGGGGGGCGGGGGGACCCCCAAAGGGGGGGGGGGGGGTCGGGGGGGGGGGAAATTTTGGGGGGAAATGGGGGATTTAAGGGGATTCAAAAAATTTTTTGGGTGAAAAGGGTGGGGTCCGAAGGGAAGGGGGCTTGGAAAACCCCAAAGGGGGCAAACCCCCCGTAACCCAAAAGGGGGATGGTTGAGGGAAAAAATTTGATCAAATTAAAAAAAAATAATTTTTAAATTAAAAAATTTGGGAAATTAAACGGGGGATTTTCGATCAAAAAAAAAGCCCAAAAACCCCGAAGCGTTTTTTTTTTGGCCCAAAAAACCCCCCCAAAACGAAAAATTTTTTTCCAAAAGTTTTTTTGGTTTAAAAAATTTTTTAAAAAAAAAGGAATTATTTTTTTTTGGTTCAAAAAATTTTTTTTCCAAATTTTGAAAAATTTTCACTTGTCCTATGGGGGAAAGATGAGCGTTGCTTTTTAAAGCCAAGCCCCCAAGTCTGCCTATTCGGACGACATATATATTATATGTATGTAGTATGTATGTTTTAAGAGAGAGAGAGAGAGAGAGAGAGAGAGGACAAATAGATAGACAGATAGTTGTAGCATTTCCGAATTTTCGTGTAGCAGGAGCAGGGAGCTGCAGGGGGACCCAGTGATTAAAGGTAAGGAGGCTCGAGCAATTTAATGCCTTTAGCTTATTACCGAGTATGTAGCAGATGTTAATTTGTTACGCTTAAAAGGGGTAAGAAAAATCTTTGTTTATAATTAGGTTATAAAATCAGGAATTTGTATGAAATTGTTAATTAAATTTCTGCATAAAGATAAAATTTTTTTAAAGTCAAGGAGATGGTTGTGACGTCAGTGGGGAGTCTGGATCAGGGAAGATATTGTATGGGGTGGAGGCAAGGATATGCTACAACATTGAAAGGATATGCTACACACTGACAAGGATTGGTCAAACAGGACAAGGATTGCTACAACCACTGACAAGATATGCTACAACATTGACAAGATATGCTACAACATTGACAAGGATATGTACAACACTGACAGGATATGCTACAACTTTGCAAGGATTATGCTACAATTGACAAGGATATGGTAAACATTGAAAAGGATTTTTGCTAAAACACTGCAAGGATATGTACAACATTGCAAGTAGCTACAAACATTGAAAGGATATGGTCCCAACATTGACAAGGATATGCTACAACATTGACAAGGATATGGTTACAACATTGAAAGGATATGTAAAACATTCACAAGGATATGCTTCAACACTGACAGGAAAAGGTACAACATTGACAAGGATATGCTCAACATTGAAAGGATATGTACACTTGCAAGGTATGCTAAAACATGACAAGGTATGGTACAACACTGCAAGGATATGGTTACAACACTAAAAGGGGATATGTACAACATTGACAAGGATATGGTACAACATGACAAGGATATGGACAACATTGACAAGGATATGTTACAACACTAACAAGGATATGCTTACAACACGGACAAGGATATGGTAAACACTCAGGATATCTACAACACTGAAAAGGGAAATTTTGGTCAAACACTGAAAAGGATATGTACAACTTTGTAAAGGATAGGGTTTACACATTGACAAGGATATGCTACAACACTCACAACGATTAGTAAAACATGACAAGGATTATGGTACAACATTGACAAGGATTTTGCTACACACTCAAAAACGTTGCTACAACACTGACAAGGATATGGACAACATTGACAAGGATATGGTACAAACATTGACAAGGATATGCAAACACACTGACAAGGATAGGGTACAACACTCACAAGGATATGGTAAAAACAGGGACAAGGATATGGTACAACACTGACAAGGATAGGGTACAACACTGACAAGGATATGGTACAACACTGACAAGGATATGGTACAACACTGACAAGGATATGGTACAACACTGACAAGGATAGGGTACAACACTGACAAGGGATATGGTACAACACGACAAGGATATGCTACAACACTGACAAGGATATGGTTACAACACTGACAAGGATTAGGGTACAACACTGACAAGGATAGGGTACAACACGACAAGGATTTTGGTACAACACTGCCCAAGGATATGGTACAACACTGACAAGGATAGGTACAACACTGACAAGGATAGGGTACAAAAATGACAAGGATATGGTACAAAAACTGACAAGGATAGGGTACAACACTGACAAGGATATGGTACAACATGACAAGGATATGGTACAAACATGACAAGGATAGGAAACAACACTGAAAAGGGAAATGGTACAACACTGACAAGGATAGGGTACAACACTGACAAGGATATGGTACAACACTGACAAGGATATGGTAAAAACACTGACAAGGATATGGTACAACACTGACAAGGATATGGTACAACGCTGACAAGGATAGGGTTACAACACTGACAAGGATATGGTACAACATTGAAAAAGGATATGGTACAACACTGACAAGGATATGGTACAACACTGACAAGGATATGGTACAACACTGACAAGGATATGGTACAACACTGACAAGGATTATGGTACAACACTGAAAAGGGAAATATGGTACAACACTGACAAGGATATGGTACAACCTGACAAGGATATGGTACAACACTGACAAGGATATGCTACAAACTGACAAGGATATGTACAACACTGACAAGGATATGCTACAACACTGACAAGGATATGGTACAACACTGATAAGGATATGGTACAACACTGACAAGGATATGGTACAACACTGATAAGGTTTATGGTACAACACTGACAAGGATAGGGTACAAACACTGACAAGGATTATGGTACAACACTGATAAGGTATATGCTACAACACTGACAAGGATATGGTACAACACTGACAAGGATATGCTACAACACTGAAAAGGGATATGGTACAACACTGATAAGGATATGGTACAACACTGACAAGGATATGTACAACACTGACAAGGATATGGTACAACACTGACAAGGATATGCTACAGCTCTGACAATGTTAAATACATCCCGCAAAAATATACCTAACATATAATAATCAACACCAGCAACCTACTACATAACAGATATTCAAACAACGGGCAACACTGTACCTAACACTGGTACATAACAGCCAACACTATGTAACAGATATAAAACAACAATACTACTACTCACAGTTATTCAGCACCAGCAACACTACTTTTTTAAACGCTGTTAATAGATCATTTGAAACATACTATCTAACAGATAATCAACAACAGCAACACTACTACCTAGCAGATGTGAAACCAGCAACAACTCCCTTTAACAAAAATCCAACACCAGTCACACTACCACCTCACAGATATTCAACACCGGAAACAACTACTAACAGTATTCAACACCAGCAACACTAAAACCTAACAGATATCAACACCGGCAACACTACTACCTAACAGATTTTCCCAACACCAGCAACACTACTACCTAACAAAATTTCAACCCCGCAACACTACTACCTAACAGATATTCAACACCAGCAACACTACTACCACAGATATTCAACACCAGCAACACTACTACCTAACAGATATTCAACACCAGCACACTACTACCTAACAGATATTCAACACCAGCAACACTACTACCAACAGATATTCAACACCAGCAAACACTATACCTAACAGATATTCAAACACCAGCAACACTACTACCTAACAGATATTCAACACCAGCAACACTACTACCTAACAGATATTCAACACCAGCAACACTACTACCTAACAGATATTCAACACCAGCAACACTACTACCTAACACTCCTTATTATGCTAGTGAAGACGCCAATGTTTGAGCCTTACCTATACTAAGCTCTTATCACCTGATACTAGCAACAGCTCGGCATCTCTGTATAAGCGATACGCTGATGCAATTCAGTAGGTGATGCTGACGGTGTTATCTCGGCGCATGTGATAAAAGTGGGCGGTAAGTAGGCTGATAACACGATGGTGTTAATTATGCAAGAGAGCCTTTTGGCTTACATGCGTGATTTGTGCAAATGAGCAAGGCTGGGTGCGTGCACTGCTGGAGACGAAGGTATCCATGAATTATCTGTGTTTTAGCTGCTGTAAGCATAACAACACAGGAACAATCTTTGAAAACCCTCAGCATAGCTTTCATTCTGATAAAAGTATTTATTATCATTATTATTATTATAATTAAATGCTCTGCAGGTGCTAAGATAACTACGTCTAAACGAACTTAGAAATTCTTCACCATAGCTGTCACTTACCACTTGCAAGAAATATTATTATTGTGAGCTTTTATTAAAATTATGAACATTGCATCAACAATAATTACATTCTACAGCGTAAACTACTTTGGTCAAATGTTGGGAAGTGTTGAAAGTATACCTTAACAAGACCTGACAATTTATATACATGCAGATGAGCATGTCCCTCTTGATGCTCGTATAGGCAGGTATAGCAACATGGCAGGTATAGCAACATGACAGGTATAGCAACATGGGAGGTATAGCGACGTGGCAGGTATAGCAACGTGACAGGTATAGCAACGTGACAGGTATAGCAACGTGACAGGTATATCAATATTGCAGGTATAGCAAGATGGCAGGTATAGCAACGTGGTAGGTAGAGCAACGTGGCGGGTATAGCAATGTGGCGGGCATAGCAACGTGGCGGGCATAGCAACGTGGCGGGTATAGCAACATGACAGGTATAGCAACGTGGCGGGTATAGCAACGTGGCGGGCATAGCAACCTGACAGGTATAGCATCATGGCAGGTATAGCAACATGGCAAGTATAGCAACGTGACAGGCATAGCAACGTGACAGGTATAGTAACATGACAGGTATAGCAACATGACAGGTATAGCAACATGACGGGTTATAGCAACGTGGCGGGCATAGCAACGTGACAGGTATAGCAACATTTGCAGTTTTAGCAACATGACAGGTTAGCAACTGGCAGGTATAGCAACATGGCAGGTTATTTTGCAACGTGACAGGTAGAGCAAACCCTGACAGGTATAGCAACATGACAGGTTATAGCAAAAATGACAGGTATAGCAACATGGGCAGGTATAGCAACATGACAGGTATAGCAACATGACAGGTATAGCAACATGGTAGGTATACGTGGAGGGATATACAAAACAGGTTATAACATATACTCTTAAAGTTTTACGTTAATCTCAAATTTTGGTATGTTTGTGTTTAATGGCCCTAGTGTAGCCAGACAACCTTTAAACTCCATTAACCAACCAAAATCCGAGATGAAATATGCAAAATGGTATAAGGGGAAAAATTTTTTTTTTTTCACTTTTAAAAGACCTATAATAAAAAAAAAATTTTGCTCATTGTTCATAAAAGTAATGGTTTAAAATATATAAAATTGTCCCGACCAGCCGGGCTGTGGCTCGTACGTTGGCTTGCATGCAGCCAGCAGTAACAGCCTGGGTTTATCAGGCCCTGATCCACCATGAGGGCCCGGTCACAGACCGGGCCGTGGGGCGTTTAACCCCGGAAAATCTCTCCAGGTAAACTCCAGGTAAGAGGCCTAGCTTCTCCCTGCAACCCCCGTGAGGGCGGGGACTGTGGTAGGCCTGGGGACATTGGTCCCAAAGATGAGGGGGTACTTGTACCTCCTCCCATGGGAGACTTAAGGGCTCGAGACACTCCCAGATAGGGAGCCAAGGCCGGGTCACCACTATTGGAAAAGACCCGGGCCGGGAGAGGGCCCGGGGCACCACTACTTGGAAAAGACCGGGTCGGGAGATGGCCGGGTCACCACTACCCTTGAAAAGACCTTGGCGGGAGAGGCCGGGTCACCACTACTTGGAAAGACCTGGCCGGGAGAGCCGGCGTCACCACTCTTGGAAAAAAGACCCTTGCCGGGAGAAGGCGGGTCACCATATGGAAAAGACCCTGGCCGGGAGAGCCGGTCACCATACTTGGAAAAAGACCCCTGGCCCGGGGGAGGGCCGGGTCAACACTACTTGGAAAAGACCCTGCGGGACGAGGGCGGTTTTACCATATTGGAAAAGACCGGGCCGGGAGAGGCCCGGGGCCCACTCTTTGGAAAAAAACCCCGGCCGGGAAAAGGGGGCCCGGGTCCCCTACTTTGGAAAAAACCCTGGCCGGGAGAGGCGGGTCCCATAATTTGGAAAAAACCCCGGGGCCGGGAGAGGCCGGGTCACCACTACTTGGAAAAGACCCTGGCCGGGAGAGGCCGGGTCACCACTACTTGGAAAAGACCCTGGCCGGGAGAGGCCGGGTCACCACTACTTGGAAAAGACCCGGGCCGGGAGAGTAGCAGCGAATAAAAAAAAATTGTCTAACTAAAAAATACGTAAGCATTCTTAAAATATCTTTAAAACAAAAACTGCATCCTTGAAGGTGGGTGCCTTAACACTGCTGAGGAGCTCTTGATCCAGGAATCAGAGCTATTTTTCCCTATCCTCGGATCAAGCTTAACTGCCATTCATTTTTCGCATGGTCATTTAAACAATGTCAGGAAGATTTTACAATACAAAAGATAAGGAACCATTACATTACCATATATCACGACCACCATGTGTCGTACACTTAAAATTTCTCCTTTTAAAAAAATAACATCAATGTTTAATTTACACATTTATGTCGCATTATTATTATTATTATTATTATTTTTATTATTATACAATAATAGCGAAGCTCTAAACCCTACATATTTGTGACTAATATAAGTGTTACTGGAGAAAGTGTGATCACTTTTAAAAGTAGGATAGAATGAACAATTTCTGGGACTTTTAAAAAAAATCCAATACAAATATACATTAAATCTGACCAGGATTAACAGTAAATCAGACCAGGATTAACATTAAATCTAACCAGGATTAACATTAAATCTAACCAGGATTCGAAAGCCCTATTGCATCATACAAGACAGTTTAATAATCCACCTGTTTACTTAAAAATAAGAAAATTCTTACCTGTAAAACAATACTTCAGTGAGGGAGTCAAGTGTAATCTCGATCTACCTCCAGTCTTCGTAAGCTAAATGTATTCATTATTAGTGTATACCGTGAAAGCTCTAGGCTATGTTGACTTCGTCGTATGACTACGTCAAGTGTAAACTGTAGGCTTATGTTGACTTCGTCGTATGACTACGTCAAGTGTAAACTGTAGGCTATGTTGACTTCGTCGTATGACTACGTCAAGTGTAAACTGTAGGCTATGTTGACTTCGTCGCATGACTACGTCAAGTGTAAACTGTAGGCTATGTTGACTTCGTCGCATGACTACGTCAAGTGTAAACTGTAGGCTATGTTGACTTCGTCGCATGACTACGTCAAGTGTAAAACTGTAGGCTATGTTGACTTCGTCGCATAAATATGCCAAATGTATAGATGATGGAAATTCTTCATAAAATATCAAATCTTTCCTATTGTCATTAGAGGTAAAATATCACCAAGTTGGTCCCCACATGAAACAAGACACCCATGCATTTTTCCCGTTGATGGATGTATATATAAAAAACCCACAACATAGTCACTGGGGTGTGTGTGTTTTTTTGTGTGTGTGGGTGTGTGTGTGCTAACACACGAAAACGCTCAGGTTTTTCACGTCTTTATTTTTGCAGGGTTTTTTTTTTTACGTAGTTGCAGTCACGTGTTTATACGTGATTCTTGGCTCAGTGTTAGGTGACACTGCCTTCCTGTCTCTGAGAATTTTCCACTCTACCTACCTACTGTAACCATTGTAACATTGCTAAGCCCCTGAGGAAGCGTGACGTCAGTCCCAAAAGGGCCCTTTAGAGCTAGTTTTTCCAACCCATAGAATCTAATAAAAAACAAAAAAAGCACAATACCGTGACTTTGTAAATGGTCCAAGTCGGACGAAACGTCGTCGTAAGCTTCTCTCTTTTATGTGTGGGTTATTTGTGTACCATAGAATCTCCCTTTTTACACACACACACACACAACACAAAATTAAAACAAAATTAATATATATATATATATATATATATATATTATTTTATATATATATTATATATATATATTATATATATATTATATATTTTATACATTATACATACTAAAATTAATAACATACATAACAATTACATACATACAAAACATACATACATGAGATATCACACCAAGGTAAAATATTAAAATACGTAAAGAAAATTACATAGAGTGTTTTAGCAGTGTTACTCAAGAAAGTCTAAAGAAAGTGTTCAAGCCATTTTAAAGAGTAATCCATCAAAAGTGGTTAAGTTTAAAACAATGAGAAACTTAATTAATTACAGTGGGTACCGCCCCCCACTACCCTCATCACCCTTTGTCGTCGACAAGTGAACTATTAAGGGGAATTATGGAGGGAGCAAACTTTTTCCATTTATCTGATGTATGTTGCCGAGGCTGCATCCTGGTGCCGCCAGGGGGCTCAATTATCCTAAGATACAGCAAGTAAGGATAACACGAGCTTATGAATAACACACTTTGACTTGTTTGGGTTTTCTTGGGAAATTTATGCATACGTTGCTTACGCATTATAATTTATGTATTTGTATTTAAACTTACAATACTTGGATATATCAAGTGTCGAAATATTTTACCGCAGAGCTGTCTTCATCAGTGTATACAGAGGTGTTTAATGCTATAGACAGTGAGAGAAAAACTCCTGTGTATTGGACTGTAGAAGCTTAGTGTGTAGGCGAAACGTTTCGACACTATAGATACCCAAGTGTTTCACCCGTGTTTTATTCATCTACTCATCGGTACTGTATACCATGATAATAAAATAAGTGTTTAGTCTACCAGGAAATATATCGTTCACAAGACACGATACTGTGGGTTTAGATGGGAATTGTTGCAGCCACGGTGTTTGAGAGTTGTGAAATTTTTACAGCCACAGTGTTCTGAACTGTAATTGTTGCAGGGCCCCAGTGTTCTGAGCTGTGAATTGTTGCAGCCACCCGTGTTTCTGAAACTGTTTAATTGTTGCAAGCACAGTGTTATGAGTTGTGTATTGTTTTTCAACCACAGTGTTCTGAACTGTGAATCGTTGCAGGGTACTGACTTTTGCTTCTCACCAGTCAACTTGTTGCTCCTGCAACTCACACAAACAACACACCATAACATCCTTCATTAAAAACGCGTCAGATTTATGAGCCTTCCCAATATATTTAAATTTAAGTTCCCCATTTGCATTTTTGATTGGCATCATGTGGAAGATATGTAATATACATTTTGCTAAAGGCTTCAAAAACAATCGTAGTTGGCGCTATTGTATTATATATTTATAAACAGTGTTAAGTACTCAAAAGTGGAGAATAAATTAAATTTTAATCGAAAATTTTTTTATGGGGAATTTAATAAATTTTCTTGTTATATATGAGTCGTGGACATTGATGGAATGTTTTTAATATTTATATTGTCATTTATCTTTCTAGTATTTGTGTAATTCCGATCAACATGTGAAGCGACTGGAGCGTACGTAATAAGCATTATTAATTTAAAGGTGAAATTGAACGTGGCCAACCATTCAAAGAACGTGAAATATTCTGGTTATAAAAATATGTGCTATGTTACAGGAGCTAGATTATATAAAAGGACATAAGGGTAACTAATGTGATATTTTTTTATTGGCAACGTTTCGCTCTCAGGAGCTTCGTTAAGCCGTTAAAAAACAATAAAGTCGCCAACAATAGCTGTCACATTAGTTGCCCTTGTGTCATTTTTGCTTTAAAATATAGTCGGTAATTTCTACCAATTTTTACAGATTGTTGATGGGGGACAGGT
>NW_026473116.1:0-10228 GCF_026875155.1 Cherax quadricarinatus | reverse complement strand
TACAAAAACCCAGAAGACCAGTAAGACAGAAAACACGAGCCAAGTACGTAAATAACAAGAAGACATTTTCGTCGTAACAAAAGAAGACCAGTACAGTACAGTAAAAAAACAGTGACGAAAACCGGGCAGTAACAAAACCAAAAAGCCCGTACTACAGTAACACAGAAGACCAGAAGTACAGTAAACAAAAGACAGTACAGTACAGTAAACGAAGACAGTAAAACAGTAACACAGAAGACCGTAAGTCAGTAACAGAAACGTACGTCGTAACACAAAAGGGACCAGTACAGAAACCAAAAAAACCAAACATAATAAAAGGAAACCGAAAAGAAAGTAACACAAAAGACCAGTACAGTACGAAACACAAAGACCATTACAGAAAGGTAACACAGAGACCAACGTCAGTAACACAGAAGCCAGTACAGTACAGTAACACAGAAGCCGTACTACGTAAACAGAGACCAGTACAGAACAGTAAAAAGAAGCCCGTACTACAGTAAAACAGAAGCCCAGTACAGTACGAAACACAGAAGACCAGTAATGTAAACAGAAGACCGTACGTACAGAACAGAAGACCAGTACAGAAAAAAACCCCAACAACAAACACAAAAATACAGTAACACAAAAGCCCAGAACAGTACAGTAAAAGAAGCCAGTCGTAATTTAACAGAAGCCCAGTAAGTACAGTAACACAGAAGCCAGTACGTACAGAAACACAGAAGACCATTTACATTACAGAAACAAGAAGACCGTATATTCAGAAACAGAAGACAGTACAGTACAGAAACACAGAAGACGTCAGAAACCAGAAGCCCAGTACAGTACAGTAACAAAGACCGTACAGTCATAACACAAAAAACCCAGTACGCCCGTAACACAAGCCCAGTACGTAGAGTAACACAGAGACCAGACAGTCGTAACAAAAGAAAAAAGTACAGTACATAACACAGAAGACCAGTACGAAGTAACACGAAGCCCAGTACATAAAATAAACAGAAGCCCCGTACGTACGTAACACAGAAGCCCAGTACAGTACAGTAACACAGAAGCCCGTAAGTCAGTAACACAAAAGCCGTACAGTACGTAAACAGAAGACCAGTAATCAGTAACAAAAGACCAGTACGTACGTAACACAGAAGCCCAGTACAGTCAGAAACACAAAAGCCATACGTTCGTAACACAGAAGCCCGAAAGTCGTAAAAAAAGGGGACCAGTCAGTACGTAAACCAGAAGACCAGTACGTACAGTAACACAGAAGACGTACAGTACAGTAACACAGAAGACCTGTAAGTACAATGCCCAAAAGACCAGTACAGTACAGTAACACAGAAGACCAGTACAGTCAGTAACGCAGAAGACCAGTCTACAGAAAACCAGAAGACCAGTCGTACAATAACAAAAAAGACCATTCAGTACAGTAAACGGAAGCCCTTTAAACAAAAAACATGTACCAGTAAGAACAAAACCAGAAACTAGTCAGCAAAATAACACAGATAAAAACAGTACAGTAACAAAGGAGACGGTCAGTACGTAACAAAGAATCCCAGTAAAATCAAAAAGGGCGAAACCGAAGTACAATACCACGAACATTTTTTACATAAAATAACGCGAAAATAGTGCAGTAAAATAACACAGAGACCAGTACAGAACAATACACAAAAACCCGTCAGTACAATAACCAGAAGCCAGAATGTCAAAAACACAGAGTCCGTCAGTACATAACACAGTAGACTAGTAAAAGAAAAACACAAACAGTACATTACAAAAAAGGGTGCAATACAGTTCACTAACAAAGAAGCCCAGTACGTCACAACAAGAGACCAGTACAGACCTAACCAAAAGCCCAGTAAGTACAATAACAACAAGGGACCAGTACAGTACCTAACAAGAAGACCAGTACGTCACTAAACAGAAGCCAGAAGTACAATAACAAAAAGCCCAGTACATAAAATTAACAGAAGACCATTAAGTACACAAAAAAGAAGAAAAGTACAGTAAAATAACACCAAGCCCGTAAGTACACAAACACGAAGACCATACAGTACACTAACAAGAAGACCAGTAATTTAAAAACACAGAAGCCAGTACAGTAAAAATAAGCAGAAGCAAGTAGGTACAATAAACGGAAGCCCAAAAATTCAATAACACAGAAGACCAGGCATACACAACAAGAAGACCAGTACATAAAATAAACAAGAAAGTCAGTCAATACACAGAAGACCAGTACATTTAAAATCCAGAAGACAAAGTCAGTACAATAGCACAAAAGACCAGTATTGAACAATAACACAGAGGCCCAGTACAATAACGCGAAGACAAGTAGATACAAAAAACCGGGGAAACCCAGAACTAAAATAAACAGAAGACCAGTGCAGACAGTGACACAGAAAACCAGACAGCCAAAAACTCGAAGCGTGAGTAAAATTGACAGAAGACCAGTATTTTTCAGTAACAAGAAGACCGTACAGTACAATAACACAAAAGCCGACAGTCCAAAAACAAGACGACCAGTACAGTATAATAGACAAAAAAACCAGCACAGAACTAAAAACAAAGAAGCCAGTACAGAACAAAAACACGAAAATTAGTTCATTTTCAATAACATAGATTAGAAAAGTCGTAACACAAAAGCCTGACGTACGTAACACGGAAAAGACGAGTTTGTACAGTGGAAACCAGTAAATACAAATAACCAAAAAAAACCAGTACAGTACAATAACGGGAATAAAGTACAGTCTTTTAATAAGGCCATAGGAGTCAGTAACGCCAAAGCCGTACAAAAAATAACGCAGAAATTGACAATACAATACAAGCAAGAAATAAAAAAAAAACAGGCAAAATACCGTGACTGGAACGTAAAAATAACCGCCCATAAAAGCGTAAAGTACCCCGGCCGGGATTAAACCCCGCGGTCATAGTCTAAAATCCACCCCGCCGCGTTAGCCACTAGACCAGTAGCCACAATAAGATTCCCCAAACTAGGTTATTCTACACCAAGGAAGGTTGCACAGGCCCACTGTGACCACAAATAAATTTTTTAAAGCGAATCTCCAGTGCGAACTCTAGCTCAAGTCCCTTAACGTAGCGGGAGATTCGTTTTTAAAAACTTGCATTTGTGGTCCGTGGTGCCTGTGTAACCTTCCTATGGTGTAGTAATTCCCTAGTTGGATGAATCTTATTGTGGTAGGGTCTGTGGCTAAACGGGGGGGGGGTTTTTGGCTTTGACCGCGGGTTCAATCCCGGCCGGGGGTATGGTTTGTTTGCAATCGTGTCATTACGATTTCTTGAGTCAAAAGAGAGAAGCTTACGACGACGTTTCGGTCCGACTTGGACCATTGACAAAGTCACACTAACCAGAGGTGGAGCAGGACGGCTATATATAGGCAGGAAGAGGTGGTGGTAGTAGTAGTAGTACAAGAATTGTATATAATACCGACAATTCTTGTCCTGTTATTACTACCACCACCTCATCCTGCCTATATATAGCCGTCCTGTTCCACCTCTGGTTAGTGTGACTTTGTCAATGGTCCAAGTCGGACCGAAACGTCGTCGTAAGCTTCTCTCTTTTATGTGCGGGTTATTTGTGTAAGCAAGATCAATACTGTACAATAACATAGAAGACCAGTACAGCACAATAACACGGAAGACCATTATAGTGCAATGCACACATTACCAGTACTGTACAGTAACACAGAAGACCAGTGCAGAACAACAACACAGAAGACCAGTAAAGAACAATACACAGAATACCAGCACAGTACTTTAACACAGAAGACCAGTTCGGTATAGTAACATAGAAGACCAGCACAGTACACTAGCCCAGAAGACCATTACTGTACAATGCCCACAATATCAGTACATTGCAGTACAATAACACAGAGGACCAGTACGGTACAGAAACACAGAAGACCAGTACAGTACAATAACTCAGAAGACAAGCACAGTACAAAAACACAGCCAGTACACTTCAAATTTCAGAAGACCAGTACAGTACAATACACAGAAGACCAGTAAAGTACAATAACACCGAGGACCAGTACGGTACAATAACTCAGAATACCAGTAGAGTACATTAACACGGAAAACCAGTACATTGAAATAACACAGAACACCAGTGCAGTGCAGTGAAACAGAAGACCAGTACAGAAGAATAACACAGAAGACGAGTACAGAAGAATACGTAGAAAACCAGTAAAGTACAATAAGACAGGAGACCAGAACATTACAATAACAATATTTCCATCCGTCCTCTTTTCACCTGACGCCGTTATATAAGCGCCAACCTTCTTGCCTGTGCTCCAGATTTTTCACGACTACGGTGCTCCTCACACCAACTTCAAGGCTGAGGGACTGATTACCTCATCTTTCGCATATAATTTTACTGTCTTCAAATTATGTCCTAGAATTTGTATTGATAAAGCCACTGGATGACGAAACGTCTACATTAAAGATACCAAGATGTTGCATATGTGTCTAATTTTCATAATGTCTGAGTCCAGAATGAATTAACTCACCCCACCGTTTTTAAAACTTTTTTTTTGGATGCTCGACTACCGACGAACCCTTTCCCGTTTTTTGTGTCTTGTAACAATAAATATGTTTCTATGAGCCCCATTTCAATTTAATATGTATATTATGATATAAATGGAAAAAAAGGGCAAACCCAGGATCCATCGTCCTGTTTTTACATTAATATTGGGGTTTACTATTTAGTGTCAGTGAAAATGTCAAAGTTTTAGACTTTTAGATATTTTATATATAAGAATTTTAGGGCGTATCTCAAAAATTTAATATATTACCAGCAAGGTACGTTTAAAAAGGCCTATTTAACCCAACGTTTAAGTATAGCTTGAACGCAGTTAATACTGTAAATTAAAAGGGTTAGGAAAAAGTTACACCCTTTTTTAGCTTTTGAAAATTTTTTTTAAACATGTGAATTTGTAACTTTATACATTGTGTCGCTTACAGGTAACACTATACAGGTACACTTATACAGTTCTCTAACGTGTACACTTTAAGTGTACACTTTAAGATGATTTAAACAAAATACCACAATACCGTGAGATGTGGAGAGACAGATCGTAAATATTAATCCCCACAAGCTCAGCTTTCAGATATTATATAGGGACGCCCAAGGGTTGAATGTAGGCCCGGACGGTCCCTTGATCAAGGTAGCCTACCCCGGTGCATCCCCCTCACCTGCCCCGTGGGGTGGCAGTTCTCCACAAGATGGGTCCTTTACCACAATTCCATAAACTACCAATTTAACCGTTTTAAACGGGATGATGGATTATGGGTACATGTGATGCACATGAAAAATTTCGTCCCCCCTGATATGCTACATTTAAGTAGTCATGTATAACACTACCTTTTTAATATATGTAGATTTTTTAATTGCTTTTGATGATGAGTTGAATTTTGTGCACAAGATGGGGCCCAATTTTGGGATCAGAAAAATTTAAAAAAATAAATTTATTGCAATGTGGAGAAAACGATTTAAAGAAGATAGAAGTGAGAAGATAATAAAAAATTTAAAAACCTGTTGCAATAACTCAAACAGAAACGAAAACTTTTCACAGGTTTGGCGGGAAAGGGGTGGGGGATGAGAGGGGGGGCAGAATGAGAGGGAGGGGGGATGAGAGGGAGGAGGATGAGGGGGGCGGGTGGGGTGAGGCAAGGTGAGGTGGGGCCCAAGATGACGTGGGCAGGAGAGAGTGGGGGCGGTGGGTGAGGCGGATGAGGGGGACAGGAGAGAGTGGGGCAGGATGAGAGTGAGGCAGGGGGTGTGGGCAGGAGGGTTTTGTGAGGAAGGTGAGAGTGGGCAGGATGGGGGGGGCAGGAGAGATGAGGCAGGATGGAGGAGGAGGATGAGAGTGAGGCGGATGAGATGGGCAGGATGGTAGTGAGGAAGGATTGTGTGGGGAAGGATGAGAGGAGGCGGTGAGGTGAGGCAGGTGGGTGAGGCAGGAGGGTGGGGCAGGATGATAGTGTGGAAGGATGATGTGGGACATCACTTCCTTAAAGCAACAGATGCTTATATCAAGTATCTTGATTGGGGAAACTGGAGCTCCCCTCTCCATTTTCGGATTAAGTAAAACCTCCCATTCCTCTCGAAAAAGTGACTCTTGGATTTAGGTTTCCCACGTTAACGAAATAATCAGGGTAACGCAGACAATTTCGGCCTGAATAATTTTATTACAGAGGGAAAATATTTAGTGGTTGAAGTATGGTTTCTGTGTTTTTGTTGTTTTGGTCTTTTGTGCTATTGTGCTGACAGGTTTCGTGTATTCTATGACGGGCTTCGTGTATTGTTCTGTATGGTTTCTGTGTTTTGTTCTGAGGGTTTTTTCTTTTACTGTGCTGTATGGTTTCTTGTTATTGTAATGATGGTTTTCCGTGTTATTGAAATGTAGGTTTCCTGTTATTGAAATGTATGGTTTTTGGTTATTGTAGCAATGTTTTCTTGTTAATAACTAATTGATGCCTGTTTTTGTAATGTATGGTCTTCTGTTTTTGTTGTATGGTCTTCTGTATTATTGTATGTACTGGTCTTTTTGTCATTGTACGTATTGGTTTTCAGTGTTACTGTATGTATGGTCTTCGGTGAAATGTACTGTATGATCTGTGTTATTGAGCAGAGAAACATGGGATCCAATTGGGGTTGAAGACTCAGCGGTACGGGATATTAGGAAGTATTTTCAGTACAGTCGGAAAAGAAATAGCCTGCAAGTGTGTAGTGGGGGCAGGAAATAATGCATTAAGCGAGGTATGACAATGCTCAGGAAAGCAGAGGCGGCCCCGTAGCAATCGTGAAGGGCGGGGCCGGAGCTGAGTTTGACCTGCAACCCGTTAGGGAGTCGGTTAGGGGAGAATTGTATGGGCTTGTGTTTTGTACTGTTTGGCCCTTTTTTTATTGTCTGTTGGTTTTCGTGTTATGTGCAGACTGGTTTTTGTGTTTTTGCATGTATGGTTTTTGTGTTTTGTCTGTCAGGTCTTCTTGTTATTGTACTCTACTGGTCTTTGCGTTTGGGGGCTGTATGGTTTCTGTGTTATTTACGTACCCCGTTTCTTGTATTGTTTTGTATTGGTTTCTGTGTGTTTTTTGTATGGTTTCTGTGTTACTGTATGTACATTTCTGTTTTATGTAATGATGGTCTTCTGAGTATTGTATTCTACTGATTTTTTGAGTTTGGGTTGTAGGTCTTTGTGTTACAGTACTGTACTGGTTTTCTGTGCTATTGTTCTGTATGGTCGTCTGTTTTAAAGGTACTTACGGGGTCTTCGTTTTATTGTTTGTATGGTGTCTGGTTATTGTATTTTACTGTTTCTTTGTTTTGTACTATACTGGTCTTCTGTATATTGTTTTTGACAGGTTTTCGTTTATTTTTACTATAGGGTTTCTGTGGTATTGTACGTAGGTCTCGGTTTTTATTCTATTTACTGGTTTTCGCAGTTTGATTCTTTTCTGGTCTTATGTGTCACGTACTGTATGGTTATTGCGACCCCCTAAAGGGTACAATGCATAAATGCATTTTACCTGTTCATATAATTTTATATTGCTTTTTTTGCAACATTAGCTAAATCGTAAATATATTGCTTTTATTATTATTTGACTTAGTTATATTTTTAGGTGGATGTAAATTATATTTTTTATTCGTGCTCATATTTCGAGTTTTAAAGTAGGACGGTGTAAAATTACTTAGTTTTACTTCGTTGTTTCATCCGGCTTCTGAGTTGTGGGCAGCGCAGCAGGTTCCGGAGAGTCACGGTTTGGGGGGGAATTTTCACCATCCCCGGGTGAGGTCTTCCTGGCTGAGCTAAGGATTGTCTGTTTGCATTGCTTCTAAAGAGGTCCCTCTCTGCTCTCCTTTTGGGCCCTTGTTGGAAGATGTCTTGTCGCTTTTTTTTCTTGGTTCCGGAAACCCTGTTCAGAGAAATAGCCTAAAAATGAGTGATTTTTCGACGATGTCTGGGTTTTGTGTCAATAGACACTCTGAGAAATCGGTCTGAGCTGTAGTTTGACTATTTGTACTGGGGATCTGTGTACTGTCACAGCGGGGATTTTCTAATGCTAAATTAGATTCAGTAGTTGGGGGTTTTGTGATTTTGTGGGGTTGCAGAGGGCCCACTTGTGTCGTTTTATTATCTCCTTGTTTTGATCTGTGTCCCCTGTTGCTTTGTTATATTGATGTTTGGCTTTTCAGTCGTTTTTTTTGTTCAAGCAAAATTTTGTTGCCAGGGTTTGGGAAGAAATTAATTTGAGGACTTTTGCCAGTCATGGTTAAGTTGTCGAGTCTAGGACATAACAACTAAATAGAGCCTTAAACATACTACAAATTACTTGTATATATTTGTTTTATTTTTTTATTAAAACCCCGGATCAAATGGCCTTTATCCTGGGTGTAAAGGGGCAAAAAAAAACACAGCAAAAAAATTTGATTGTATTATCCCTTACAATTTGAACAGAGTTGTACAATATTAACTTTTAAACAAAAGGTTTAGTTACTCCACGGTAGAAGGCAGAATAGAAGCCCCCGAGAGCGACCTGCTTCAACCCGTTAGAATGGGAAAAAGACAAGGGGACAGGAGATGGTACCCAAAAATAAAATTTTCAAAATTTCCAAAAAATTTTCTTGGCGGAATGGGTACTGGTTGAACGACTGGGCCCCCCTTTCCAACCCTTAGTTCCCCGGTTCGTGGTTGGGGGAGATAGCCAGTAAATGAGGGTGTGTACATGCGCCGAATAAAGGTTACGTACTCTTTGCATGCCACAGTTATTAAATGCTAACAATGTAACAGACGGTACTTAAAAGCATTAAAGATGTGATATGCGCCTTCAGCACAATACTACTGTACACGAGAGAAGTGTAGGAACTTGTATCCTAAATTATATTAAATTGATTGTGAGGGAAAAGTTCAACAGATAGGAGTATCGAGCAAGTATATGGTAACAATAGTTTGATTGACGGCTACTTGTTAAAGTAGGGGAAGTCTAGCTCCCGCTGTCCCCCCCTTCCTCCCCCCCCCCGAAAGGTGGAGTGTGGGGCTCCGGTCAAACAGTAATCACTCGACTAATTCGCCGCTTGACCTGAGCAGAGTGCGGACGTGTGACTACTGCCCTCTGCTGGCCATTGGAGGAGACTTATATTTTCACAACATGGCGCAGTCTGTGAGAATGCGTTTGCACACGGTGTGCATTGAATTGTTGCGTGGTGCGATAACGCCTCAGTCTGCACAAGTGCTTTTACCGCAAATTATCCGTGACACCTATGGTGTTGCGGATCAAGAACTGTATGGTGTGGCACTAAATGGTGCCTATTGTATTTTCGTCAAGCTGAGATCAGCAGGAGTGTATGAACGGCTGGTTGACAAGTACCAGGACAGGAGCGTGGATGTTAATTCAGCGATACGTGTTCGCCTAATCGACGTGTCTAAGCATTACACATGGGTGAAAGTCCGAAATGTGCCAATTGAGGCGGACGAGACTGATCTGCGGTATGTATTTGCACAGTATGGACCTGTACACCTGGCTATGGCTGGTAAATGGACGGATGGGGCGTATGCCGGCTTGCCGGATGGTACGTTCACGATCAAGATGGCGTTGAGGCATGCCATCCCGTCTTACGTCATACTGGACGCATTTAGGACACAAGTAATGGTGTACTACGCTGGGCAGCAGAAGACGTTTAGGTTATGTGGTGCATATGACCATATGGCGGCCCAGTGTGGGAGATGGCAGCGGAGAAAGGACCTAGGTAGTGAGATGGTGAAAGAGCCAGAGCCAGAGGTGGGTCATGCTGATGAGTCACCTGTACATAGAAGTGGCACTTCCTGGAGTGAGGAAGTGGAGCGTGAGCTGCCACTGGTGGGTACCAGCCCATCACTGTCACAGTTAGTGGGAAGTGAGGCATCTGCCTTGGAGAACGGGAAGACTGTGCAGATTGGTGACGTGCGGGTAGAGGGAGGCCTACTGGTGAACGTGCAGGAAAAATCCTTTGAGAAGCAGGTTTCTGAGGATCACTTGAGTATGGTGAGGAGTACTGTTCAGATTGAAGATGAGCAACTTGGAAATTGGCGAACATGGCAGATGACTCGCCAGGAGTGGTGGAAGTGATTGAGGTGACTGCTGAGATTCACAGGGAGGCATCCAGTGATTAGAAATGGATGCAGAGTGTGTCAACCGTAAGAGGGCGGCGACATATTCCGACTCGGATGATGTTTTGACCCC
>NW_026473115.1:0-11092 GCF_026875155.1 Cherax quadricarinatus | reverse complement strand
TAAATTTTGGAGTTTGGTCCTTTTTAAAAAATTGGGATGAAACTGGGTTCGGGAGATTTCTTTTTTTGGAAGGGGGAAAAGAAGTGAAAAAAAGGGGATTTTGTTGGATGGAAATGTAGGGGATTTTTAAAAAATTAAGAGTAAACGGAAAAGGGGTAAGATGAACAAAAAAAGGGGGGGGTTTTAAGGTGATGAAAATGGTTAGATTGAGGAAGATTTTTTGGGGGGGTAAGGGTTTAAAAACAAAAAATTTGGGGGGGGAAAGTGGAGGTTCAGGGATGGTTAGGTAGGTTTAAAAAGCAGTAAAGGGGGTATTACGAGGATAGTGGGGCCCAAAGTTGGGAGTATGTAGGAAGAGGAGAATTTTCCCAGTAAAAGTAGGCCTAGACAAGGATGTGAGTACCGGGTTGTTTAATATATTTATAGATGAGTTGAAAGAAGTAATGCGAGGGTCTTGGCAAGAGGCGGGGGTTTAAAGAAAAGATCAAATTTAAAGGAGGAGTTGTCACAGTTGTCTTGCGAGACACTGTGCTTTGGGAGATTCTAAAGAGAAGTTGCAGGGGTTGTGGAAAATGATAGGGCATGTAAAGAAAATTAAAGTGAATACAGGAAAGAGTAAGGTTATGGGGATAACAAAAAGATTGGGTGAGAAAGATTGGAATCAGATTGGAGGGAGAGGTATGGAGGAGGTTGAATGTATTCAGATATTTGGAAGTGGAGTGTCAGCGGAGGGGTTTATGAAAGATGAGTGAATCATAAAATTTGATAGGGAAAAGGGTGATGGTGCACTTAGGGTCTGTGGAGACAAAGAACTTGTCCTTGGGGGCAAAGAGAGATGTACGAGGTTTGTTTTACCACGCTCTTATAGGGGAAGCATGGTGATGATGTTGCAGCGAGGAAAAGGCTGGAGCGTGGAGATGTCATGTCTGAGGGCAATGTTGGTGTGATATAATCAGAGAATTCGGTTTAGTTTTTAGGAGGGTTTGGGGTTACCAAATTTGTTTCCAGAGGCTGAGGAAGGGTTGTTGAGGGGTTCGGACATTTTTAGAGAGATGAGCGAAACAGAATGACTTAAGAGTGTATCAGTCTGTATGGAGGAAGGCGGGTAGGGGTCGGCTAGGAAAGGTTGGAGGAGGGGGTAAAGGATTTTTTTTGGGTGCGAGGGGCTGGACTTCAGCAGCATGCTTTGAGCTGTTTGATAGGAGTGAATGGAGACAAATGGTTTTTAAAAATTGACGTGCTGTTGGGTGTGAGCAAAGTAACATTTATGAAGGGGTTCAGGGAAACCGGCAGGCCGGACTTCCCAGTCCTGGAGATGGGAAGTACAGTGCCTGCACTATGAAGGGGGGGTGTTAATGTTGAGTTTAAAAACTGTATTTGTAAAGCACCCTTCTGGCAAGACAGTGATGGAGTGAATGATGGTGAAAGTTTTTCTTTTTTCGGGCCACCCTGCCTTGGTGGGAATCGCCAGTGATGATAAAAAAATAATAAAAAATAAAATTTAAAGCATATACACCTGGAAGAGTGCAGATGTTAGCATCTAACAGAAACAGTAAATTGTAAGTTTGGGAAAAGATTGTGAATACTGTTATCTCATCAATAACGATTCCCAGAAGAAACAACAGACAACATTATATTATTGTCCCGTATGTATATATTTTTTTAGACTACAGAAAATAAACGTACCAGAATGAAATCAGAAAAGAATTTCCTCTCCCAAGTGCTAGATCAACCAAGCTTGACTGATATGTGGGCAGCAGGATGCCAACAGCAACAGCCTGGTTAACCATGCAACACCAAACCAGTCTGGCCCAGGGCTGGGCTCCAGGAGTAGGGAAAACTCTTAAAAACCTATTGAAGGTAAAGGTAATAATCCAATTTTGCCCAAAAAAGTTATACCAACTAAGTATATGTTATTCTGTTCTCACTCCACTGCTTGTATCACAGTGTTGATACCTCTACCTCATCCATCACTTTCCTAATCCCACATCATTGTTCATTAATGCTGACAATGACCCGATTTAAAACTTTTTATCTTATCAAAATAGTAATAAATACTTCTCTGAAAATAACTGTCTATACTAAACAGCAAGTCAAGCAAAAGCTTGTCTTACAACACGAGGAATATATCAATTTTCAGCTACAAATTACATCCTCAGTAAGCACTGGGATGATCTAGCTCTTTTGGATTCTTTTTAATGCAAAATTCTCTCTTATACTTACTGGAAACCTGCACAACAGACATCCTTACTTTACCTGGGTACACAGCCTTTCATAATTGCAGGCCTAATCAAATGGGGGAGGGAAATGGCCATCTACTACTCTAATGAACTAATATGCAGTAACTCTACAGCCCCAGTGATGAATATGGTGAATACATATTTGTAACTTTTAACCAAAAACCTAAAGACTCCTACTGCAACCAAAAAGAACCTAATAACTAACAAGCAATTAAACAAACATTACCTAATACTTGCTAGTGACTTCAACATTAACCTTGGCCAACCGAAATTGGAAAAATTTTGAACTCTGCATTAAATTGGCCCAAATTACCAAATTTTCCAATCACTTTATTTTGTAGTTGAAACAGTTGATTTGGCAATTTCTTGTGCTCAGTCGATAGAATAGAAGTTAATACTAGTGAAATAGCTAAGAATTTGGCCGACTGGAATAACGTAATTGGCCTAAAATGAGAGTCAAAGTCGGCAAAATTGCCAATGCGTAAATATCGCTGACACATAAAAATTTCCCGGATACAAATTTCGTCAATTTTTTCCATCATATTTTGGTACTTTTTGTTTTATTACCTTCAGAAAAGATCCTACCATTTCATAAGAAAAAATAACATTATTTTTTGAAAATTCTTAGACTCTGGTGCACACTTTGAAACTTGGCCTCTGGACCCTGAAAGGGTTAAATACTTCATACAGTAGTAATTACACTGACCCGGCATGGAGAGTTTACTGATGACAGGTGCACTGATGAATGGGTCAAAATTTTTTCTGCAAAAAGTACAAAGCCTTTGCAATAGACCCCTGTCCTATTAAAAATAAGAAAAATCACAGGAAAGAGACTAGGTAATCCATGGGTAACGAGAAATATTTTTATGAAAAACCATACAGACTGAGTTTAATAACTCAAGACTAAACCAAAAACTGTGTTAGTACTTTTTGAAACTAACAAGGAAGTCTAAAAAAACTGTATTATGCTAGCAGGTTCAATGAAATAAGAGGCGATATGAAGAAGACCCGGAATACAAACACTCAAATCCTGGGCTCTTGGAAATTAACCAAAACCGAGATATTGTCCTAATCAAACCCCAAAGTACACTTTAAAGCCTGATGAAACAGCCAATAAGTTGAATGATTTCTTCTCTATACAGGATCAAGTCTAGGTAGCAAAATCCCAAGTAGAGCAGGCCTCACTTTCACGTGCTTTGCTTTACAGCATTTTGCTAATGAAGTGGTTTTCAAACATACCCCCTTCATTTATTAAGACTTCCTACAATAAATATATTCACCACTCACTATAAGCTAAGGACAAAAAAAAATTTTAAAGGTAAATAATGTATGTATTGTATATCTATTTTTTAGGCTTAACTTTATTGCTCACTTAATATTTGATAGTGTAAACAGTTACAGGCTTTTATGTGGGATTTGAAAGTGAAAGAAGGAAATGTTTTACTTTACAGCAGTAGCCTGGAACCTAACCTGCTGTACAAGTGGGGCCCTCCTTTACCAGTACTCAAGCAAGTGACTACTCTGTTGGAAATTTCCCCAAGTCCCTCTATTTGGCTCCAACTAATCCAAATGAGTTTTCTTTGAAAAAAAATTCACTGAAAAATGAGCCAGGAAACCTAGCACAAGTACCACCACTATTGTTAAACAGAGCAGCTCATGTGCACAATACAATAACAAAGGTGGGAACCAACAGACATAAATAATACAGACCAGTATCTAACTTACCATTGTATCCAGAATTTTGGAAAAAAATTAATGCACAACAGATTAAATGTTTTCTATCATCAAATCGATGTACTCGACCCCTACCAGTTTTGGGTTTCCCGACTAAATAAAAGCACAAACAATGCAATTATAAAAATGCTAGACTTCCTTTATGCAGTTCTTCTTGAAATGATGAAAATCCACCAAGCCTCTTTATTGATCTTAAGAAAGCTTATGACACATCCCATCCAGGGCATAACCTTGACAACAAGGGCCCATTGAATGAGGTCCTGAGGAAAGTGTTTCCTCATATGCACACATCAATGATCTTCCAAATGCATCTCATCAAGACCTGTTCTGCTTAAAAGCTGACAACTTTGCCCTCTCTCACCCAAATCCAAATTCTCTCAATAACACTGCTAATGAGGAGCTCATAAAGACATCTACCTGGGTAACTACCAATAAACTCACTCTTAACACTGACAAAACCTACATGTGTCTGGGAAGAGAGCTAAAAACTAAATGTCTTGATTAACGGTTCCCCATTGCAAAACAAAACAAAGGAAGTTCTTAGGGCCCGTTCCTTGACAGCAGCTTGAAATTCAACACTTTTCAGTTGGATCCCCCCCAAGATATATGCATCTCAAGCAGCACTACTTACATTATACTACTCTCTAATACATAAGTCCCTACCTCACCTATGCTATTTTGGCCTGGGGATCCCCTACAAACCCTATCACCTTAAGCCAACAACAACAACAAAAACCATCAGTATAAATGATCGCCCAGTCCAAAGCCAGACAATACGCTTCCCCACTCTTCAAAAGTCTAAAAATTATTTAATAAAGATAAAATTCACTCCTACTACTATGCATACTAGTATACTTATTGATTACTAAATGTTAATACATAATGTAGAGTGGAACCTTTTCTTGTGAAGCGTGTCCACGTTTTTCCAAATACGAGCAGTCGATGCGTCGATTTTTTTGCTTCCATACGAGAGCAAAATTTTTCCCCAAGCGAGCAGACCTCAAGGCAGGTTCCTTGACACTGGTGAGGGGCTCTTTCTCTTGATCTCAGGAATTGTATCTCATTTGTTTGTTGACTATCTTATTGAAACTTGTACAATGTATGATGGAAAGATGTTCTTAACGTACACCAAAAATGAAAGAAATCTAAGCATAAAAATGGAGCTCACTTCTCACCAATTAGCCACCCCTTAGCGGGAATTTCGAATGGTTTTCATGGTTGTATTTTCATTTTTTTGGTCTCATTTGATAGAATGAAGATATATTACAGAAATAGATATAATTTTGATTGCTTTCATGACAAAAAGTACCTTGAAATAGAGCTCAACCTAGGAGAAATGGTCCATTGCTTGGCTGTTTCAGAGTAAACAAATGACGTCACTGTCCATACTAATATGAAGTCGTGAATGGGTTGACATTATTTATACAATTATTGCAATAAGGAATACAGTAAATCTTATATTTTTTGTGTGAATAAAAATTACAAATTATATAATAATAATAATTTATAATGTAAAATAATAATATGTATAATAATAATACATATAATAATAATACATAATAATATAATAGTACAATTAATATAATACAAAAATAATAATAATAATAATAATATTTGTATAATAATAATACATATGTATATAATAATAATGTACTACATATAATAATTATAATAATAGACTGGTTCAAAAGGCCGTCAAAAGATGGCAGTGTTTACCACAACAAAGAGGGATCGGTTGTGGCCGCCTCCACCTGTTACATAATGACACTATTCATTCTAGAGTATATATCATGTTTCTATGTTATTTATATTGTTTACGTCATATTAAATGAACTGTGATAGATAAATAAGCCGTATAGATGATATTAGCGAAATTATTCATGAAGTATTTTGCCCGGTCTCCAGACAAATTCGTCCACCGCAGACACCACCCATACCACTACATGAATGACATACTTTCGTAATTTTAGAGTATATATCAGGTTTCTATGTTATTTATATGTTTATTATGTCATATTAAATGAAGTGAGATAGATAAATAAGCCGTAGAGTTAATATTAGCGAAATTATTGAAGTACAGAATTCCACTGGAGCGGAGTAATTGCATTTCAATTAATTTAAATGAGGAAAATTGACTCTGCAAACGAGCAAATCCAGTTGCAAGCAAGGTCATGGAACAGATTAAACTCGCAAGTAGAGTTCCACTGTACAGTGGTCCCTCGTTGTTCGTAATTAATCCGTTCCTGGAGCCGTTACTATAAACGAAATTTACGATTTACGAATCAATTTTCCCCATAAGAAATAATGTAAATACAATTAATCCGTTCCTGACACCCAGAAGTATTAAAACAAAAATTTTTTTAACATGAAATATGCATGTAGTACATAAACAATACAATGGAAATGATGAATGAAACATTAACAGCATAACACTTACCTTTATTGGAGATTCTTCTTAGTGTATGGGAGACTGGAGGAGGAGAGAGAGTGGATTGTTTATAGTTTGGAAGGGGAAATCCCCTTCCATCAACACCTCAGGTACCATTTGCTTTTCTGGGGTTGCTTCTCTTCTCTGTTTCTTAATGCCACTAGGACCACCTTGAGAGTCACTGGAGTCCTGTCTCACAAAATAACTGTGGAGAGAGCTCTGTTTCTGGCGTCTCTTTAACACTTCCCTAAAATGGCCCAAGACTTTGTCACTGTACATGTTGCCAACACTATGCTTGCAACAACCTTGTTAGGGTGATGTTTCTCCATAAGCTTTCCATCTTACCCACACAGTAAAAATCTCTTTAATTTCTGAAGAAGGCACCTTCTTCCATCTCTCTTCCTCCTCCTCTGCAGCAAGATTCTGAGCTGCGATGTGTTGCTCTTGCAGCTCCTCAGTGGTGAGCTCTTCATTGTGGTCTTCCACCAATTCTTCCACATCCTCCAAACTCACATCCAACCCATGGAACTCCCCCAGTGCCACAATTGATTTTACAACAGACATAGGCTCATTGGGGTCAGTCCCAAATTCTTCAAAATCCCTCTTGTCGACACAATCTGGCCACAATTTTCTCCAGGCAGAGTTCAAAGTCCTGGTAGTCACTCCCTCCCAAGCCATACCTATAAGGGTTATGCAGTGGAGGATGCTGAAGTGTTCTCTCCAAAATTCCCTTAGGGTCAAGTGAGTGTCTGTGGTCACAGTCAAGCACCTGTGAAACACTGCTTTTGTGTAGAGTTTTTTAAAGTTTGCAATAACCTGCTGGTCCATGGGTTGGAGGAGAGGAGTGGTATTCGGGGCAAGAACTTTACTGTGATGAACCCAAACTCCTCGAAAATTAGGTCATCCAAGTTTGGAGGATGACCAGGTGCATTGTCCATTACTAGCAGGCACTTGAGATCCAATTTCTTTTCAGGAGATACTCCGTCACACTAGGGCCAAACCACTGTCATTGAACCACTCGACGAAAATTTCCCTCGTGACCCATGCCTTACTATTAGATTTCCAAAACCAACACAATTTACTCTTCATAACATTGTTTTTCCTGAACACTCTGGGATTTTCAGATGGTACACTAGTAATGGCTTCACTTTGAAATCCCCACTAGCATTAGCACAGAACATTAGCGTCAGCCTGTCTTTCATAGGCTTGTGTCCTAGGCATTGCCTTTTCCTCTTGTGTATGAAGGTCCTCTTTGGCATTTTCTTCCAAAAGAGGCCTGTTTCGTCACAACTGAACACTTGTTCAGGTTTCAGTCCTTCAGCCTCTATGTACTCCTGGAATTCATGCACATATTTTTCAGCCGCCTTGTGGTCCGAACTGGCAGCCTCACCATGCCTTACCACTGTGTATGCCAGTACGGTTCTTGAATCTCTCAAACCAGCCTTTGCTGGCCTTAAATTCACTCACTTCACCACTATTTGCAGGCAATTTCTTTACCAAATCTTCATGCAACTGCCTAGCCTTTTCACAAATAAACAAAGTCATAAGAGTATCTCCTGCTAATTGTTTCTCATTATCCACACCAATAACAACTTCTCAACCTCTTCCAGTACTGGTGATCTCATTTTTGTCAGCATAGTTACTCCCTTTGCAACAACAGCATCCTTTATTTCATTTTTCTTGGCCACTATGGAACATAAGGTTGTGTAGGGTTTCTTATACATCCTGGACAGTTCGGCCACACTTGTACCACTTTCATATTGTTCAATCATGGTTTTCTTAAATTCAATCGTATTTCTCACCTTCTTTACCACAGGCATGGCACTAGGAGCTTTCTTTGGAGCCATGGTAGCTTATTTAGTACTTGCAAGCACTAAAATAAATGGAATATTATGAAATATTTCGCTGGAGCACGTGAGGGGACCTTCGCTCACTGGTAAACAATGCCAGACTGGCTGCCACCCTGGCTCACGCCGTGGGTACGCGTCCCGGACGAACTACGACTCGCGAGTCAACCTATGAAAAGCGAGTCCATGTTTATACGAAAATACCTCTATGATTGGCGAAATTTTACGATTGCCGGGAACTACGAAAAGCGGGGGACCACTGTACTTATACACCTACCATCCGACTTACGACCTGCTCGACTATGGCCACTCGACTTACAACCGTGTTTTTTATGCCAAATTTCTGGGAAATAAACAACTATTTTGTGTTGTACACAGTGTTTATCTAAACCTTACAGTATAAAATACAGTACTAACAACATAAAAAGTAAAGTAAAACATGAAATACCAAAATAAAACAATAAAATAAAGTCATTACAAAAATGTTTTGTTGATATTCAGTAGTAAAGTTCAGCTTACGACCATTTCGACTTACGACCGGTTTTCTCGGAACGAACTCGGTCGTAAGTCGGATGGTAGGTGTAATTGTATTATTGCTATTTGTGCTAAATTGTATTACTGTATTTTTTTATATGCTACACCACAACTATACATTTTATTACTGCAAACCATAGCTACCTCACTGCTGTAATAAGGAAAATAATGTATAATTAAAATTTACCACTCTTTACCTGTCAAGTCTTAAGGATTAGGATTAATCTGCCCGAAATGCCTTGACATGTTAGTGGATTTCTTTGTACCTAACATGTATAAAATTTAACACGTATAAGAGAGTCGTCGAAAATCGAATCCTACAAAAACCAGGGCATAAGAAAACTGAGGTTCCATTGTAACTGAATTGCATGGATTATTAAAGAAGTGAATTCTGGGAGATGACTATTTATCTCACAAAGTAAATTATATTTAATGTAAAAGAACTGTACAGAAACCTACAAACGGTGTGGTGGGTTGAAGGATAATGTAGTTTAGGCAGTGCATCTACAGTCAAAATCACATAGGTAAGACATCAATGTTTACAGCCACTAAAGTAGGCTAAGTATTGTACTGCACAACTTAAATTGCCATATTGTATTTCTAGTATGTAGTCCAATGCATTATACCCTACCAACTGGTATACGTATATACACTGTATACGTACTAGATACATGTATATATAAAAAAGGTACTATGTATATATGTAAATGATAATTTATTATGTGGCACTTATTGGTGAAAAGATGATCGGAACCTACACAACAGTAGTTTTTATTTTATTAAAGCAAATAATATTTATTATTATTGCTATTATTAATAAATTTATTTTCTAACAACATGCATTTGATACAAAGGTTTCTTACATGGAAAAGTCCATATCTATGCAAAGCATTAAACCCATGTAAATCATACAGTACAAGAAGTGACTCTTGGCCCTCCTAAAATGAATAATAAGGTCATCTTTCTGAGAGAATTTGGGTGATAGAAGCAGTTCCCCAGGGAATGATAAATTTACAAAACTTACCGTAACTAGTCAATTCAATTACATTAGCGTCAGAACTGAGGAATAAGGCAACAGTCTGGTTACACTATTATTATTTTGTTAGCACTGGTCATCTGAATCTGAGTAGAGTGATCCATTCATTGAATCACTATCTTGCCAGATCATTATTATATGACTAAGTAAAAAAAGTGATAAATCTGTATGGGTTATACTGAGCTACATATTCCTTGGAAGGACTGGTCCTGAACCTGAACACTAAAATTCACTTGGTGGAAAGCAAGACACTTTGTATATAATTTTTATTTCTTTATGCAGTATAAATACTGTAGTTTACATACGTATAGGAAAAAAATGGTAGGCACAAAGAAAACTACTAACATGCAAAGCATTTTGGGCAAACTAATCCTAAAGATTAAAAGTTACTTAAGATTTAGACAGACTATAAGTAGTTCTTATGCACTGGTTTGGTAATAGAGTTATGGACGAGTGGAACAAACTCCAGAGTACCGTTATAGAAGCTAAGACATTGTATAGTTTTAAAAATAGGTTAGATAAATACATGAGTGGGTGTGGGTGGGTGTGAGTTGGACCTGACTAGCTGGTGCTACTGGGTCAGATGTGCCCCTTCCTTAACCCTTTGGACTGTCGCGGCCGTATATATACAGTGGTCCCCACTTTTCGTAGTTCCCGGGCAATCGTAAAATTCGCCAATCATAGGGGAATTTTCGTATAAACATGGACTCGCTTTTCATAGGTTGACTCGCGAGTCGTAGTTCGTCTGGGACACGTACCCACTGCGTGAGCCGGGGCGGCAGCCAGTATGGCATTGTTTACCAGTGAGCGAAGGTCCCCTCACGTGCTCCAGCGAAATATTTCATAATATTCCATTTATTTTAGTGCTTGCAAGTACTAAATAAGCTACTATGGCTCCAAGAAAGCTCCTAGTGCCAAGCCTGTGGTAAAAAGGTGAGAAATACGAGTGAATTTAAGAAAACCATCATTGAACATATGAAAGTGGTACAAGTGTGGCCGAACTGTCCAGGATGTATAAGAAACCTACACAACCTTATGTTCCACAGTGGCCAAGAAAAAGGAAATAAAGGATGCTGTTGTTGCAAAGGGAGTAACTATGCTGACAAAAATGAGATCACCAGTACTGGAAGAGGTTGAGAAGTTATTATTGGTGTGGATAAAAGAGAAAAAAATTAGCAGGAGATACTCTTATGATTTCGATTTGTGAAAAGGCTAGGCAGTTGCATGAAGATTTGATAAAGAAAAAATTTCCTGCAAAAAAGTGGTGAAGTGA
>NW_026473114.1:0-11459 GCF_026875155.1 Cherax quadricarinatus | reverse complement strand
TCGGTGCAAAAGGAAAACAGGAAAAGCGGCGTGGATCTAAAATTTCCACAAACGAACACAGAGAGTAGTCGTCAACAGAGTAAAGTCCGAGGCAGCTACGGTGAAAAGCTCTGTTCCACAAGGCACAGTACTCGCTCCCATCTTTTTTCCTCATCCTTATATCCGACATAGACAAGGATGTCAGCCACAGCACCGTGCCTTCCTTTGCAAATGACCCCCGAATCTCCATGACAGTGTCTTCCATTGCAAAAACACTGCAAAGCTCCAGGCAGACATCAACCAAAATCTTTCAGTGGGCTGCAGAAAACAATATGAAGTTCAACGATGAGAAATTTCAATTACTCAGATATGGTAAAACATGAGGAAATTAAATCTTCATCAGAGTACAAAACAAATTTTGGCCACAAATAGCGAAACACCAACGTCAAAGACCTGGAGTGATCATGTCGGAGGATCCCCCTTTCAGGCCCAAACATGTATAAATCGCATCTGCTAGAAAAATGACAGGATGGATAATGAGAACCTTCAAAACTAGGGAGGCCAACCCCATGATGACACTCTTCAGGTCACTTGTTCAAATCTAGGCTGAATATTGCTGCACACTAACGCACCTTTCAAGGCGGGTTTGGAATTGCCGACCTAGAAAAGTACAGAGAACTTTCACGGCGCGCTTTAACGGAGATAAAAAACCTCAATTATTGGGAGCGCTTGAGGTTCCTAAACCTGTATTCCCTGGAACGCAGGAGGGAGAGATACATGATTATTACACCGGGAAAAATCCTAGAGGGACTAGTACCGAACTTGCACACGAAAATCACTCATTACAAAAGCAAAAGATGGCAGACGATGCCCATCCCCCCAATGAAAAGCAGGGGTGTCACTAGCACGTTAAGAGACCATACAATAAGTGTCAGGGGCCCGAGACTGTTCAACTGCCTCCCAGCACACATAAGGGGGATTACCAACAGACCCCTGGCAGTCTTCAAGCTGGCACTGGACAAGCACCTAAAGTCAGTTCCGGATCAGCCGGGCTGTGGCTCGTATGTTGGTTTGCGTGCAGCCAGCAGCAACAGCCTGGTTGATCAGGCTCTGATCCACCAGGAGGCCTGGTCTCAGACCGGGCCGCGGGGGCGTTGACCCCCGGAACTCTCTCCAGGTAAACTCCAGGTAAACTCCAGTGTATGTTGTGTAGGATTGAGGATCCTACTGTACCCATTTTATATCTTTATTTAATATCAAGCTGTAAAGTTTTTAAATAAAATATAAAAAAAAAAAAATTCTTCTCACACTCGCTCCCAAACTCATCTATGCAAAGCTTAAGAGAGATTTCGTTCGGATTTTTAACCCCGGAGGGTTAGCCACCCAGGATAACCCAAGAAAGTCAGTGCGTCGTCGAGGACTGTCTAACTTATTTCCATTGGGGTCCTTAATCTTGTCCCCCAGGATGCGACCCACACCAGTCGACTAACACCCAGGTACCTATTTGCTGCTAGGTGAACAGGACAACAGGTGTAAGGAAACGTGTCGAAATGTTTCCACCCGCCGGGAATCGAACCCGGGCCCTCCGTGTGTGAAGCGGGAGCTTTAGCCACCAGACCACCGGGCCACCGACTTCAGGGGCCTGTTGGGCAATTAATTTTAGCTCTTTTGTTTACCGTCCGATTTACTCCAGTTTTGGTGCAAAAGACACTGTTTTCACACCGTGTAAAAAAAATTTGTCAAAAATATACCTCAAACAAAAACTGAGAAAAGACTGAAAAAGGACTTATTTACAGAAAATGCCCTATGGCAGGAAGGTAGTCCTACTTGGGACGACGTAAGGTTGTTTGGACACTTGGTGCCCAGAGAACAATGCTAATACTACTAATTTTCCGCCAAAAAATGAAGTTTGTTAGTTCTTGGAATGTTGAAAAAAATCTGCCCTTTTACTCCCACATAAATCCCAAGTATTTGGAATTTTTCCCAAAAATTTCCCCTCTGAATTAATTAAAGAAATCATTTTTTTACCATTTCTGTGAATATTTTTTACATTAATTAAGTAATAAATGCGTCCCTTAGCGAAATAAGTGAATAAGTTACTTCCGAGATATGGCCTGGAGCCCCGGGGCCAGCCCACCGTCTCCATTTTTTTTTTTTTTTCGCGAAAATCGCGTTTGTTTGGGTGTATTTCTTAGTAAACTGATGTTCTAGTTCAGTTATCCTCTTCGAAACACCCTTTTCTCTTACTCGAAGACCAAAGAATATGACATGCAGACGACATGGAAAGCAGTAAACCATTTATATCGAAATATTCCCGATGGACCTCGCCATATTTGGCCTATTTTTTTCAGTCTAGAGTATATAACATGTTTGTATGTTATTTATAGTGTTTATTATATCATATTAGATCTATTGTGATAAATAAATAAGCCGTAGAGTTGATATATAAGTTGATATAAGCTAAATATTGAAGTTATTTTCTCCTGGCACTCTCTGGTCGGGAGTTTCTGCCAAGTGTTCCCGGATGGTGCATGATTGGCTGGACTCTACGGGTAAGCTCCTCCTAATCTTATATGATGCCAAATAGTCAGTTATTTTATTAGAAAGAATAATGCAAGAAAAAGCGATTAAAAAAACAAGGAAAAATTTCCAAAAAATATATGGGCTATGAGCAGATGCGCTACCCATATCACCGTCACCATACCCGGTATAAATGATTATAATTTCTTGTAGAAAAGTCGTAGAACATTCATTCTGGTACTATTGTGTTGCCAAAGAGTTAAGCTATTTTTCTGGGAAAATATGACTCAATGGCAAAAATTTTTCCATTTTTTTTGTTGAGCGCGCCTGAAAATTTCTTACAGGCCTCTTCAGCCCCCTATTTTCCTCCGAAGAAGTGGAACCTCCCTTTTTCAACACTTTAACCTGAGGTTCTAAAACACTTTCAACAAGCCAAAGGCAGGATGACCGCAGGTGACCACTGACCTCAGGTACTGGAGTGCATCACACCCTGCGTCATTATGTACTGGAGTGTATCACACCCTGCATCATTGTGTACTGGAGTGCATCACACCCTGCGTCATTGTGTACTGGATAAGATAAGATAAGATTTCGTTCGGATTTTTAACCCCGGAGGGTTAGCCACCCAGGATAACCCAAGAAAGTCAGTGCGTCATCGAGGACTGTCTAACTTATTTCCATTGGGGTCCTTAGTCTTGTCCCCCAGGATGCGACCCACACCAGTCGACTAACACCCAGGTACCTATTTGCTGCTAGGTGAACAGGACAACAGGTGTAAGGAAACGTGTCGAAATGTTTCCACCCGCCGGGAATCGAACCCGGGCCCTCCGTTTGTGAAGCGGGAGCTTTAGCCACCAGGCCACCGTGCATCACACCCTGCATCATTGTGTACTGGAGTGTATCACACCCTGCGTCATTGTGTACTGGAGTGTATCACACCCTGCGTCATTGTGTACTGGAGTGCATCACACCCTGCGTCATTGTGTACTGAAGTGCATCACACCCTGCGTCATTGTGTACTGGAGTGCATCACACCCTGCGTCATTGTGTTTACCTGGAGAGTGTTTTGGGGGTCAACGCCCCCGCGGCCCGGTCTGTGACCAGGCCTCCTGGTGGATCAGCGCCTGATCAACCAGGCTGTTGCTGCTGGCTGCACGCAAACCAACGTACGAGCCACAGCCCGGCTGATCAGGAACTGCCTTTAGGTGCTTGTCCAGTGCCAGCTTGAAGACTGCCAGGGGTCTGTTGGTAATCCCCCTTATGTGTGCTGGGAGGCAGTTGAACAGTCTCGGTCCCCTGACACTTATTGTATGGTCTCTTAACGTGCTAGTGACACCCCTGCTTTTCATTGGGGGGATGGTGCATCGTCTGCCAAGTTCTTTTGTTTCGTAGTGAGTGATTTTCGTGTGCAAGTTCGGTACTAGTCCCTCTAGGATTTTCCAGGTGTATAAATCATGTATCTCTCCCTCCTGCGTTCCAGGGAATACAGGTTTAGAAACCTCAAGCGCTCCCAGTAATTGAGGTGTTTTATCTCCGTTATGCGCGCCGTGAAAGTTCTCTGTACATTTTCTAGGTCGGCAATTTCACCTGCCTTGAAAGGTGCTGTTAGAGTGCAGCAATATTCCAGCCTAGATAGAACAAGTGACCTGAAGAGTGTCATCATGGGCTTGGCCTCCCTAGTTTTGAAGGTTCTCATTATCCATCCTGTCATTTTTCTAGCAGATGCGATGATACAATGTTATGGTCCTTGAAGGTGAGATCCTCCGACATAATCACTCCCAGGTCTTTGACGTTGGTGTTTCGCTCTATTTTGTGGCCAGAATTTGTTTTGTACTCTGATGAAGATTTAATTTCCTCATGTTTACCATATCTGAGTAATTGAAATTTCTCATCGTTGAACTTCATATTGTTTTCTGCAGCCCACTGAAAGATTTGGTTGATGTCCGCCTGGAGCCTTGCAGTGTCTGCAATGGAAGACACTGTCATGCAGATTCGGGTGTCATCTGCAAAGGAAGACACGGTGCTGTGGCTGACATCCTTGTCTATGTCGGATATGAGGATGAGGAACAAGATGGGAGCTAGTACTGTGCCTTGTGGAACAGAGCTTTTCACCGTAGCTGCCTCGGACTTTACTCTGTTGACGACTACTCTCTGTGTTCTGTTAGTGAGGAAATTATAGATCCATCGACCAACTTTTCTGTTATTCCTTTAGCGCGCATTTTGTGCGCTATTACGCCATGGTCACACTTGTCGAAGGCTTTTGCAAAGTCTGTATATATTACATCTGCGTTCTTTTTGTCTTCTAGTGCATTTAGGACCTTGTCGTAGTGATCCAGTAGTTGAGACAGACAGGAGCGACCTGTTCTAAACCCATGTTGCCCTGGGTTGTGTAACTGATGGGTTTCTAGATGGGTGGTGATCTTGCTTCTTAGGACCCTTTCAAAGATTTTTATGATATGGGATGTTAGTGCTATTGGTCTGTAGTTCTTTGCTGTTGCTTTACTGCCCCCTTTGTGGAGTGGGGCTATGTCTGTTGTTTTTAGTAACTGAGGGACGACCCCCGTGTCCATGCTCCCTCTCCATAGGATGGAAAAGGCTCGTGATAGGGGCTTCTTGCAGTTCTTGATGAACACAGAGTTCCATGAGTCTGGCCCTGGGGCAGAGTGCATGGGCATGTCATTTATCGCCTGTTCGAAGTCATTTGGCGTCAGGATAACATCGGATAGGCTTGTGTTAATCAAATTTTGTGGCTCTCTCATAAAAAATTCATTTTGATCTTCGACTCTCAGTCTGGTTAGCGGCTTGCTAAAAACTGAGTCATATTGGGACTTGAGTAGCTCACTCATTTCCTTGCTGTCATCTGTGTAGGACCCATCTTGTTTAAGTAGGGGCCCAATACTGGACGTTGTTCTCGATTTGATTTGGCATAGGAGAAGAAATACTTTGGGTTTCTTTCGATTTCATTTATGGCTTTTAGTTCTTCCCGCGATTCCTGACTCCTAAAGGATTCTTTTAGCTTAAGTTCGATGCTTGCTATTTTCTGACCAGTGTCTCCCTGCGCATTTCTGATATATTGACCTCTTTTAGCCGCTCTGTTATTCTTTTCCGTCGCCTGTAAAGGAGCGCCTGTCTCTTTCTATTTTACATCTACTCCTCCTTTTCTTTAGAGGAATAAGCCTTGTGCATACATCGAGTGCCACGAGTTATCTGTTCTAGGCATAAGTTTGGGTCTGTGTTGCTTAGTATATCTTCCCCGCTTATATCGGTTAGGACTTGGTTTACTTGGTCCACTTTATGTTTTTGTTATTGAAGTTGAATTTGGTGAATGCTCCCTCGTGACTAGTCTCATTTTGTCGGTCTGAGGCTCCACGCATACATGTCTGAACCTCAATTATGTTGTGATCTGAGTATATTGTTTTTGATATGGTGACATTTCTTATCAGATCATCATTGTTAGTGAAGATGAGGTCTAGTGTATTCTCCAGTCTAGTAGGCTCTATTATTTGCTGGTTTAAATTGAATTTTGTGCAGAGATTTAAAAGCTCGTGTGAGTGTGAGTTTTCATCAGAGCTGCCTCCTGGTGTTATTACTGCAACAATTATTATTTGCTATATTCCTCCATTTTAGGTGCCTTAAGTTGAAATCCCCCAGGAGCAAGATGTTGGGTGCAGGAGCTGGAAGATTTTCCAGACAGTGGTCAATTTTTAACAGCTGTTCCTGGAATTGCTGGGATGTTGCATCCGGAGGCTTGTAGACTACCACAATGACTAGGTTTTGGTTCTCGACCTTTACTGCTAAAACTTCCACTACGTCATTTGAGGCATTAAGCAGTTCTGTGCAAACAAGTGACTCTGCAATGTACAGGCCAACCCCCCCCTTTTGCCTGTTCACTCTGTCACATCTGTATAGGTTGTAACCTGGGATCCATATTTCGTTGTCCAAGTGATCTTTATGTGGGTCTCAGTGAAAGCCGCGAACATTGCCTTTGCCTCTGCAAGCAGTCCACGGATGAAAGGTATTTTGTTGTTTATTGCTGGCTTTAGACCCTGTATATTTGCAAAGAGAAATGTTATCGGACTGGTGGTATTGTTGGTACTGGGGGGGGATTTTTTTTCCGGCATTAGTATCTGTATCTGTTGGTTTTGGAGTGGAGGCCATCGACTGTGGTTCCACTCCAGGATATGACTGGATTTGGTGTACGATTTCTGCCATTTCCTGCCAGTTTTTTTTCCTTCCTGGCACTAAAAAACCTCTCCCTCTTGAGTGGCTGTGGCTACCCAGGTTTTCCCATGGCCTGGATGTTTTGTATCTTTTTGTCCCCTTTAGATGGTATGCCTGGCAATTTAAGTTATAGCACATGTCTTTCCTGTACTGAAGAGGTACACATTTCAGGGTGAAAAAGCTTACAGGAAGGGAGTTTGCATTTTCCTGTTGTCATATGGGCATGACATTTTCTAGGGTGGTCATAGTTGCATGTCCCATCTGTTTTTCCAGATTTCCCATGCCAGCAGATACCAAGTGCATAGTATGTGCACAGGCTTGGTTTCCGTTTGCCTTGGGTTTCTGTGACTGTATTCCCTGTTGGTGCATGTTTCCCTGTCTTATTTCTATCCTCCTTAGCACCAACAATGGAGCTACCCACATGTTGTTTTGGTAATTTATCCTCACTATTGCTATTGGAGTCCTCTTGTTTGCTATTTCCTGCGGTATTTCTGGTTTGCAATATTGGTTTTATCTTATCTTTGACTACACTTGTTTCCCTACTATGGCTCCTTCCTCTATGAGGTCATTATATGTATTCCTTCTGCGTATATTCCCGACTACCTGGACAAAATCTCCAGCTTCACCATTACTGTCTACCAGGACAGTATCTCCAGCTTCACCATTTCTGTCTCCAGGACAGCACCTCCAGCTTCACCATTACTGTCTCCCAGGACAGTATCTCCAGCTTCACCATTACTGTCTCCCAGACAGCACCTCCAGCTTCACCATTACTGTCTCCCAGGACAGCACTATCAGCCCCTACATTTACTGACTACCAGGACATCACCTCCAGCTTACAGTTTGTGACTACATGGCCAGTATCAAGGGCAGTACCATTCAGCCCGGACTTTTTATGTTCCCATCTGTTGTAGAAAGCTTCCAGGTTTTCTATGAAAGCAGCTTTGATGTTATCCTCTTTTAATACCCTTGTGATTTTAGTCCACAGATTTTCCTCATTTGGGCATACCCAAAAACACTTCTCTGTTTTAATACTGCTTGTAGCTAGTTCTGGGATATCTGCACAAGGAGCGTGACACCAATTTCCACAAAAATGACAATTTATCCATGTGGTAGCCCGTTTGTTTGACTGACCACAGACTACACACAGCTTCATAATGATTTGAATGGTTGATTTACTGCAAGTCTACTAGCAACCTCTTGAATATTATATTAATAACCTTAAATGAAGCTCTAGCTATTTGTATTTCTGTTTCTAACTCTTTTTGTATATTGGACAGCTTACCGTCACGTTCCTGATTTTTAATGTTTGTGTTTATAAGGGCGCCTACAAACCCATCCGTTTACAGTCTGCTTTATTGTCCAACGAAACTGTTTGAAACCAGTCCCGGGTTCGGACCAGTCAAGGGTTCGGACCAAGTCAAGGGTTCGGACCAGTCGATCTGCTCTGATCAGTGGGTCACTTATTTAAAACATACTGGTCGGTGATTTGAGCTAACACATGAAGGATCTACTGGAAATTATCTACCCGAGTAATATGTGATTTGACTGATACAGAGTATAACTTGCGTGTTGAAGAGCCGGTGATATCTGGCAGCTCCTACAATGACGTACAGTCGACCTCTTTGTTTATCAATCGCTGTATCTGGCTTTTCTATTTTTGTTTTTCCGTCTCCACCACAATAAATGCTATATTATCACTATAGTTGACTGGTGCAAATTTTGGAGGAAGGACGCTTTTTTCTGTAGTAATAATTGCTTCTCGTTGTGTATATTGCGACCGCTGGTAACTACAGGTTATATGAAATTCACAGTAACGTCTCGTATTTCAAGAAAATGAAACTAATGAAAGTCACTCCACTCCACTAAGTACCATTATAATACTGGTTAGGTTGCTACTACAACACTGTATTCTGCTATTCACTGGTATCACTAGATTATATGCGAGTACAGTAGCAGGCCAGGAAGATTATTAAAAACAGCTGACCTGTGGTAAGTTTCTGGCGACTTCTGGCACCTGCCTCTATAGGCTTATCACTTCATTTACAAATTCACCTGTTTTCAAATGACACTTTAGCCTTTATCATCAATATACTAGGGAGCACTGTAGTATACACTATACACTATGTATACTCAATGCTTTCAGGGAGACTTTCTTTCCTCTGACACAACGTTCAATTATTATTATTTTTTTCACACGGGAAACAGGCCTATGATTCCCCTCTGGCAGTAAACTCTGCTAGGTAATGCACACTAATTCTCCTTTTTTGACTCAGTATATAATGTTTTCCGCCCAAGATTGGTTCCAGGCGCTAGAGGGATGTATCGTATAGGATTGATGACACAAATTAAAGTTCTAGCACGTAAGAGCGACCGTGAAAACACCAGAAAGCCGGGAGCACAACGAGGCACGCTGACGGTGTCCCAAATTCCTACTTGTGATTCTGAACTGTGTACTGGAGTGCATCACACCCTGTGTCATTGTGTACTGGAGTGTATCACACCCTGCGTCATTGTGTACTGGAGTGCATCACACCCTGCGTTATTGTGTACTGGAGTGCATCACACCCTGCGTCATTGTGTACTGGAGTGCATCACACCCTGCGTCATTGTGTACTGGAGTGCATCACACCCTGTGTCATTGTGTACTGGAGTGCATCACACCCTGTGTCATTGTGTACTGGAGTGCATCACACCCTGTGTCATTGTGTACTGGAGTGCATCACACCCTGTGTCATTGTGTACTGGAGTGCATCACACCCTGTGTCATTGTGTACTGGAGTGCATCACACCCTGCGTCATTGTGTACTGGAGTGCATCACACCCTGCGTCATTGTGTACTGGAGTGCATCACACCCTGCGTCATTGTGTACTGGAGTGCATCACACCCTGCGTCATTGTGTACTGGAGTGCATCACACCCTGCGTCATTGTGTACTGGAGTGCATCACACCCTGCGTCATTGTGTACTGGAGTGCATCACACCCTGCATCATTGTGTACTGGAGTGCATCACACCCTGCGTCATTGTGCACTGGAGTGCATCACACCCT
Source organism: Cherax quadricarinatus (assembly GCF_026875155.1). Classification (NCBI taxonomy): domain Eukaryota; kingdom Metazoa; phylum Arthropoda; class Malacostraca; order Decapoda; family Parastacidae; genus Cherax; species Cherax quadricarinatus. The sequence continues at coordinate 1,688 of NW_026473114.1, read as the reverse complement.
GCGTCATTGTGTACTGGAGTGCATCACACCCTGCGTCATTGTGTACTGGAGTGCATCACACCCTGCGTCATTGTGTACTGGAGTGCATCACACCCTGCGTCATTGTGTACTGGAGTGCATCACACCCTGCGTCATTGTGCACTGGAGTGCATCACACCCTGCGTCATTGTGTACTGGAGTGCATCACACCCTGCGTCATTGTGTACTGGAGTGCATCACACCCTGCGTCATTGTGCACTGGAGTGCATCACACCCTGCGTCATTGTGTACTGGAGTGCATCACACCCTGCGTCATTGTGTACTGGAGTGTATCACACCCTGCGTCATTGTGTACTGGAGTGCATCACACCCTGCGTCATTGTGTACTGGAGTGCATCACACCCTGCATCATTGTGTACTGGAGTGCATCACACCCTGCGTCATTGTGTACTGGAGTGCATCACACACTGCGTCATTGTGTACTGGAGTGCGATAAAATTAATGAATTTAGAAACAACTCACTCGGAAGTGTTCAAGAAATGGCGAAGTATTTTATCCACAGTGGCATATTACAGACCATTCTGGAGAAATACCCTGACTTTGCTAGCTGTAAATAAAGCATTACCACATGTACTCACCTATTTGTGGTTGCAGGGGTCAAGTCATAGCTCCTGGACCGCCTCTTCACTGACTGCTACTGGGTCCTCTCTCTAACTGCTCCATGAGCTTTATCAAACTTCGTCTTAAAACCATGTATGTTTACCTGGAGAGAGTTCCGGGGGTCAACGCCCCCACGGCCCTGTCTGTGACAAGGCCTCATGGTGGATCAGCACCTGATCAACCAGGCTGTTACTGCTGGCTGCACGCAATCCAACGTACGAGCCACAGCCCGGCTGGTCAGGTACCGACTTTAGGTGCTTGTCCAGTGCCAGCTTGAAGACTGCCAGGGGTCTGTTGGTAATCCCCCTTATGTATGCTGGGAGGCAGCTGAAGAGTCTCGGGTCCCTGACACTTACTGTATGGTCTCAACGTGCTAGTGACACCCCTGCTTTTCATTGGGGGGATGGTGCATCGTCTGCCAAGTCTTTTGCTTTCGTAGTGAGTGATTTTCGTGAGCAAGTTCGGTACTAGTCCCTCTAGGATTTTCCAGGTGTATATAATCATGTATCTCTCCCTCCTGCGTTCCAGGTAATACAGGTTTAGGAACCTCAAGCGCTTCCAGTAATTGAGGTGTTTTATCTTCATTATGTGCGCCGTGAAAGTTCTCTGTACATTTTCTAGGTCAGCAATTTCACCTGCCTTGAAAGGTGCTGTTAGTGTGCAGCAATGTTCCAGCCTAGATAGAACAAGTGACCTGAAGAGTGTCATCATGGGCTTGGCCTCCCTAGTTTTGAAGGTTCTCATTATCCAGCCTGATATTTTTCTAGCAGATGCGATTGATACAATGTTATGGTCCTTGAAGGTGAGATCCTCCGACATGATCACTCCAGGTCTTTGACCTTTTGGTGTTTCGCTCTGTTTTGTGGCAGAATTTGTTTTGTATTCTGATGAGAGATTATATTTCCTCGTGTTTACCATATCTGAGTAATTGAAATTTCTCATCGTTGAAAATTCTATTGTTTTCTGCGCCCACTGAAAGATTCGGTTGATGTCCGCCTGGAGCCTTGCAGTGTCTGCATGGAAGACATGAATGCGATTTGGGTGTCATC
>NW_026473113.1:0-7500 GCF_026875155.1 Cherax quadricarinatus | reverse complement strand
GAAGCAGTAAGTGAGAAGGGAAGGGTAGGGAGGGAGGGAAAGGAAGCAGTAAGGGAGGAAGGGAAGGGTAGGGAGGGAGGGAAAGGAAGCAGTAAGGGAGGAAGGGGAGGATAGGGAGGGAGGGAGGGAAAGGAAGCAGTAAGGGAGGAAGGCAAGGGTAGGGAAAGGAAGCAGTAAGGGAGGAAGGGAAGGGTAGGGAGGGAGGGAAAGGAAGCAGTAAGGCAGGAAGGGAAGGGTAGGGAGGGAGGGAAAGGAAGTAGTAAGGAGGAAGGATAGGGAGGGAGGAAAGGGAAGCAGTAAGGGAGAAAGGGAAGGGTAGGGAGCAGTAAGGGAGGAAGGGAAGGGTAGGGAGGGAGGGAAAGGAAGCAGTAAGGGAGGAAGGGAAGGGTAGGGAGGGAGGGAAAGGAAGCAGTAGGGGAGGAAGGGAAGGGTAGGGAGGGAGGGAAAGGAAGCAGTAAGGGAGGAAGGGAAGGGTAGGGAGGGAGGGAAAGGAAGCAGTAAGGGAGGAAGGGAAGGGTAGGGAGGAAGGAAGGGTAGGGAGGAAGGGAAGGGTAGGGTAGGGAGGGAGGGAAAGGAAGCAGTAAGGGAGGAAGGGAAGGGTAGGGAGGGAGGGAAAGGAAGCAGTAAGGGAGGAAGGGAAGGGAGGGAGGGAAAGGAAGCATTAAGGGAGGAAGGGAAGGGTAGGGAGGAAGGGAAGGGGTGGTGTCTCAGCACAACAATAACTAGGAGATAAATTACTTTATTTTTTTCACACCCTTCTTCACTCTTACCTCCATTACCATCTTCGTCATCCCCTCCCTCTCTCTCTCTCTCTCTCTCTCTCTCTCTCTCTCTCTCTCTCTCTCTCTCTCTCTCTCTCTCTCTCTCTCTCTCTCTCTCACCTCGGGCTAACGGCCTCCTCCTACACTGTGAGGAGTGCCGTGGTGGGCTAGTACACTGTGAGGAGTGCCGTGGTGGGCTAGTACACTGTGAGGAGTGTCGTGGTGGGCTAGTACACTGTGAGGAGTGCCGTGGTGGGCTAGTACACTGTGAGGAGTGTCGTGGTGGGCTAGTACACTGTGAGGAGTGTCGTGGTGGGCTAGTACACTGTGAGGAGTGTCGTGGTGGGCTAGTACACTGTGAGGGAGTGCCGTGGTGGGGCTAGTTACACTGTGAGGATGTCGTGGTGGGCTAGTACACTGTGAGGAGTGTCGTGGTGGGCTAGTACACTGTGAGGAGTGTCGTGGTGGGCTAGTACACTGTGAGGAGTGCCGTGGTGGGCTAGTACACTGTGAGGAGTGTCGTGGTGGGGTAGTACACTGTGAGGAGTGTCGTGGTGGGGTAGTACACTGTGAGGAGTGTCGTGGTGGGCTAGTACACTGTGAGAGTGTCGTGGTGGGCTAGTACACTGTGAGGAGTGTCGTGGTGGGCTAGTACACTGTGAGGAGTGTCGTGGTGGGGTAGTACACTGTGAGGAGTGTCGTGGTGGGCTAGTACAACTGTGAGTAGTGTCGTGGTGGGCTAGTACACTGTGAGGAGTGTCGTGGTGGGCTAGTACACTGTGAGGAGTGTCGTGGTGGGGTAGTACACTGTGAGGAGTGTCGTGGTGGGCTAGTACACTGTGAGGAGTGTCGTGGTGGGGTAGTACACTGTGAGGAGTGTCGTGGTGGGGTAGTACACTGTGAGGAGTGTCGTGGTGGGCTAGTACACTGTGAGGAGTGTCGTGGTGGGCTAGTACACTGTGAGGAGTGTCGTGGTGGGCTAGTACACTGTGAGGAGTGTCGTGGTGGGGTAGTACACTGTGAGGAGTGTCGTGGTGGGGTAGTACACTGTGAGGAGTGTCGTGGTGGGCTAGTACACTGTGAGGAGTGTCGTGGTGGGCTAGTACACTGTGAGGAGTGTCGTGGTGGGCTAGTACTGTGAGGAGTGTCGTGGTGGGCTAGTACACTGTGAGGAGTGTCGTGGTGGGGTAGTACACTGTGAGGAGTGTCGTGGTGGGGTAGTACACTGTGAGGAGTGCCGTGGTGGGCTAGTACACTGTGAGGAGTGTCGTGGTGGGCTAGTACTGTGAGGAGTGTCATGGTGGGCTAGTGCACTGTGAGGAGTGTCGTGGTGGGGTAGTATACTGTGAGGAGTGTCGTGGTGGGCTAGTACACTTGAGAGTGCCGTGGTGGGCTAGTACACTGTGAGAGTGTCGTGGTGGGCTAGTACACTGTGAGGAGTGTCGTGGTGGGCTAGTACACTGTGAGGAGTGCCGTGGTGGGCTAGTACACTGTGAGGAGTGTCGTGGTGGGCTAGTACACTGTGAGGAGTGCCGTGGTGGGCTAGTACACTGTGAAGAGTGCCGTGGTGGGCTAGTACACTGTGAGGAGTGCCGTTGGTGGGCTAGTACACTGTGAGGAGTGCCGTGGTGGGCTAGTACACTGTGAGGAGTGTCGTGGTGGGCTAGTACACTGTGAGGAGTGCCGTGGTGGGCTAGTACACTGTGAGGAGTGCCGTGGTGGGCTAGTACACTGTGAGGAGTGCCGTGGTGGGCTAGTACACTGTGAGGAGTGTCGTGGTGGGCTAGTACACTGTGAGGAGTGCCGTGGTGGGCTAGTACACTGTGAGGAGTGTCGTGGTGGGCTGGTACACTGTGAGGAGTGCCGTGGTGGGCTAGTACACTGTGAGGAGTGTCGTGGTGGGCTGGTACACTGTGAGGAGTGCCGTGGTGGGCTAGTACACTGTGAGGAGTGCCGTGGTGGGCTAGTACACTGTGAGGAGTGCCGTGGTGGGCTGGTACACTGTGAGGAGTGTCGTGGTGGGCTAGTACACTGTGAGGAGTGCCGTGGTGGGCTAGTACACTGAGGAGTGCCGTGGTGGGGTAGTACACTGTGAGGAGTGCCGTGGTGGGCTAGTACACTGTGAGGAGTGCAGTGGTGGGCTAGTACACTGTGAGGAGTGCCGTGGTGGGCTGGTACACTGTGAGGAGTGCCGTGGTGGGCTAGTACACTGTGAGGAGTGCCGTGGTGGGCTAGTACACTGTGAGGAGTGCCGTGGTGGGGTAGTACACTGTGAGGAGTGCCGTGGTGGGCTAGTACACTGTGAGGAGTGTCGTGGTGGGCTGGTACACTGTGAGGAGTGTCGTGGTGGGCTAGTACACTGTGAGGAGTGCCGTGGTGGGCTAGTACACTGTGAGGAGTGCCGTGGTGGGCTGGTACACTGTGAGGAGTGCCGTGGTGGGCTAGTACACTGTGAGGAGTGCCGTGGTGGGCTGGTACACTGTGAGGAGTGCCGTGGTGGGCTAGTACACTGTGAGGAGTGCCGTGGTGGGCTAGTACACTGTGAGGAGTGCCGTGGTGGGCTGGTACACTGTGAGGAGTGCCGTGGTGGGCTAGTACAACTGTGAGGAGTGCCGTGGTGGGCTAGTACACTGTGAGGAGTGCCGTGGTGGGCTAGTACACTGTGAGGAGTGCCGTGTGGGCTGGTACACTGTGAGGAGTGCCGTGGTGGGCTAGTACACTGTGAGGAGTGCCGTGGTGGGCTAGTACACTGTGAGGAGTGCCGTGGTGGGCTAGTACACTGTGAGGAGTGCCGTGGTGGGCTAGTACACTGTGAGGAGTGCCGTGGTGGGCTAGTACACTTTGAGGAGTGCCGTGGTGGGCTAGTACACTGTGAGGAGTGTCGTGGTGGGCTAGTACACTGTGAGGAGTGCCGTGGTGGGCTAGTACACTGTGAGGAGTGCCGTGGTGGGCTAGTACACTGTGAGGAGTGCCGTGGTGGGCTGGTACACTGTGAGGAGTGCCGTGGTGGGCTAGTACACTGTGAGGAGTGCCGTGGTGGGCTAGTACACTGTGAGGAGTGTCGTGGTGGGCTAGTACACTGTGAGGAGTGCCGTGGTGGGCTAGTACAACTGTGAGGAGTGTCGTGGTGGGCTAGTACACTGTGAGGAGTGCCGTGGTGGGCTAGTACACTGTGAGGAGTGTCGTGGTGGGCTAGTACACTGTGAGGAGTGCCGTGGTGGGCTAGTACACTTTGAGGAGTGCCGTGGTGGGCTAGTACACTGTGAGGAGTGTCGTGGTGGGCTAGTACACTGTGAGGAGTGCCGTGGTGGGCTAGTACACTGTGAGGAGTGCCGTGGTGGGCTAGTACACTGTGAGGAGTGCCGTGGTGGGCTGGTACACTGTGAGGAGTGCCGTGGTGGGCTAGTACACTGTGAGGAGTGCCGTGGTGGGCTAGTACACTGTGAGAGTGCCGTGGTGGGCTAGTACACTGTGAGGAGTGCCGTGGTGGGCTGGTACACGTGAGGAGTGCCGTGGTGGGCTAGTACACTGTGAGGAGTGCCGTGGTGGGCTAGTACACTGTGAGGAGTGCCGTGGTGGGCTAGTACACTGTGAGGAGTGCCGTGGTGGGCTAGTACACTGTGAGGAGTGCCGTGGTGGGCTAGTACACTGTGAGGAGTGCCGTGGTGGGCTGGTACACTGTGAGGAGTGCCGTGGTGGGCTAGTACACTGAGGAGTGCCGTGGTGGGCTAGTACACTGTGAGGAGTGCCGTGGTGGGCTAGTACACTGTGAGGAGTGCCGTGGTGGGCTGGTACAGAAGGCAGCTTCAACAATGGGTCATAAGTGAGACAGCGAGGGTAATATGGCAAGAAGTATACTCCGGCTTACATACATGTAATATCAAGAGATATGCCCATATTACCGGCCCAGCCCACCAGTATATTACACACACAACCGTCGCCAGCTTCCTCACCTATACTGAACCGTACAACATACTACACACTAAGATATACACACTTTCCGCCTACCAGCTGAAAAAAGTTATCAAGAGTCGTATTGTAGCAATAAATGTATCATATTTAGGGTGCTAGGAAATGATGGCAGTCGTGTTTAAGCAAAACATGCATACTATTATGGCTCTTTTTTTATAAGAAATGCCAGAGAAATCTTGCTAGCACCAGTCACCCCACGCGCGCGCGCGTGTATATATATATATATATATATATATATATATATATATATATATATATATATATATATATATATATATATATATATATATATATATGTATATATATAAATCATAATAATAAGTAGCATACAAGTCAAGTAATGTAGCAGTAGTGAAATTGACGATAGAGATAAGTTTTGTGAAGCACCGCCTTTATAGACCACCTTCATACAGTACACACACACACACACACACACACACACACACACACACACACACACATAAATGTCTCGTACCTTCTATATAAACCGTCAGTCATAACTAACAAGTCTGAAAGTAAATACATGGCTTGCTATAAGTTGGCTTGTTGCAAGAACTTGAAAGTATATGTTGATAGTTCCTGGGAACCATGGCTGCCCTGCGGCCTGCTGCCACACTCTACAACACCAGGGATGTGGTAAACACCATGCAACATGGTATGTACACCACAACGTTTTTGTTTCTTATTGTATTCCTTTTATTTTTTGGATTAAAATATATTTGTCACCTGTGTACTGCATGTCACCTGTTCACCTGTGGTGATGGGGTGACATGCAGCCTTCATGACCCACATATAGTTGATACGCTTCAAGAGCCATTATGCCAGCAACCAATACATGAAGTAAACAGTGATGAGTTGATTATGTTCTGTTGTACACTACACTTGTGATGAGTTGATCATGTTCTGTTTTACACTACACTTGTGATGAGTTGATCATGTTCTGTTTTACACTACAATTGTAAAACGTAGAACATGAAGGAAAGCCATGACTGGCAAGGTATGTTGGAACGCTTGCACTTGTGCACAAAATAAACACATTGATCAAGCTTTTATTAAAAAATTACAAAGAATTGAACGCGGTCTCAACAAAAGTTTGCTCTACACTCTATAACCCGTCTTTTCTTGACCACAAAAGAAAGTTCTCATTTGTGAATACTAATATATCATGACTTTTATAAATGAGATATGAATAAGCCATAAGAAAATAGTATGTTTAATCATAATATACCGATTCATTGCAATGGAACTATCCTCCTCTTCCACTTGATTACTTGCTATTCCCAAGGCGCTGTATGACCCCTCCGAGCTTATCACTTATCGATGGATATAATAAATGCCATCAGCATAGAGCAGCAAACAACGCTGGAGAGGCACACACATGACCACCATCGTGTGTCCACAGAGCAACAAACAATGTTGAAGAGGCACACACATGACAACCATCGTGTGTCCACAGAGCAACAAACAATGTTGAAGAGGCACACACATGACCACCATCGTGTGTCCACAGAGCAACAAACAATGTTGAAGAGGCACACACATGACAACCATCGTGTGTCCACAGAGCAACAAACAATGTTGAAGAGGCACACACATGACCACCATCGCGTGTTCGTATCTCTCACAGAAAACAATGACAGTGGTTATGTTAAATAATTCTAAAAGCAAGATTGGCCAGCTTTTATCTACAGTGTTTTAGTACAGTACAATAATACAATAACCTACAAGTTACACCTCTGCGGAAGGTGGGTAATGTACGTGAAACTCAGGTTAAGCATCGCTGGGTTAGTTCACAAGCTGGATGGGTAACGTAACCACGCTCGTATCAGGATACATTTATCTAGATAGAGTAGGGTAGAATATGTTATTCTTGTGGACACATAGGGTATGACAGTATATTCATGTGGACACATAGGGTATGACAGTACATTCGTGTGGACACGTAGGGTAGACAGTATATTCATGTGGACACAGTGTATGACATTACATTTATGTGGACACATAGGGTATGACAGTACATTCATGTGGACACATAAGATATACGACATTCATGTGGGCAACTAAGAGTATGGAAGGTCATTTTTGGTGACACATATGGAATGATTAAATATTTTACAGACACATAAGGTATAATAAAGCATTCGTGAAGACACATAGAGTAGGCTGGAACATCCGTGCACTGAGGAAGACACATAGAGTAGGCTGGAACATCCGTGCACTGAGGAAGACACATAGAGTAGGCTGGAACATCCATGCACTGAGGAAGACACATAGAGTAGGCTGGAACATCCGTGCACTGAAGACACATAGAGTAGGCTGGAACATCCATGCACTGAGGAAGACACATAGAGTAGGCTGGAACATCCGTGCACTGAGGAAGACACATAGAGTAGGCTGGAACATCCGTGCACTGAGGAAGACACATAGAGTAGGCTGGAACATCCATGCACTGAGGAAGACACATAGAGTAGGCTGGAACATCCATGCACTGAGGAAGACACATAGAGTAGGCTGGAACATCCGTGCACTGAGGAAGACACATAGAGTAGGCTGGAACATCCGTGCACTGAGGTACACCAGTACACAGGTTGCATGCATTGGGGACACACATGGAACACGTGCACTGGTGCTTTTCCTGAACAAAGAATACATGCAGAAGGGCACCTGAGCAAAGGATACATGCACACTGGCACACCTTGGACACATACACTGCAGCACGCGTCCTAGACATACGTTGGGGCACACACTGTGGACACACACTGACACA
>NW_026473112.1:0-12129 GCF_026875155.1 Cherax quadricarinatus | reverse complement strand
AGGGGTATGAGAAGTGTTTTGTTCATATTGTTGTTTGAAATCAGTTACAGGCTGATCTTTTGTAAGCCAAGGTTGATGTTGAAGTCCCCAAAGCAAAGAGAAGGTGGTGCTTATTCATTTGTCTGTTTGTTATTAGTGACTTTAATTTCTCACTGAAATTTGGGATGTTTGTGTGAGGTTTTCCGGTAAATGGCCAACCGATTGTTTTTAGGTGTCTTAAGGTTTTTTACAGTAAAATTAGCAAAAATGTTTTCCCCACATTCATCACTAAAGAAAGTGGTGCTAATACAAGATAATTGGTTAAGTAATAGATTGCAATACCCCCCCCAACTTGGTTTGGTCTGCAGTTGTGAATTGCTGTGTATCTGGTGAGGGTAGATATCTATTGTGTCCTGCTTAAGCCAGGTCTCTGTAAGAATAATGCAGGAGAAGGGTGTCTTTAGTGATTCAAGGAGTGCAGGAGGTCATCATTAGTGTTTGCTTAAGGACCTGATGTTGTAGTTAAGTACTGATAGACTTTTAGCATTGTTTTAGGATAGTGGTGGCTTGTGATGCTGTGTAATAAAGGCAGTTACTTTCCAATAGGTTTTGACTGGGTGTCAGATTATGGAGGTTTAGATCAGGGTCAACGTGATCAATCATCTTCTAGGTTTAAATTATGGTTATTTATATCTGTGTTGTGTGTTGAGTTCTAGTACTGATATCTGTAGTGGTGGGAAGTTTGGATAAGTATTTTTTATTATTTTTTTTATTATCACACTGGCCGATTCCCACCAAGGCAGGGTGGCCCGAAAAGAAAAAAATATTCACCATCATTCACTCCATCACTGTCTTGCCAGAAGGGTGCTTTACACTACAGTTTTTAAACTGCAACATTAGCACCCTCCTTCAGAGTGCAGGCACTGTACTTCCCATCTCCAGGACTCAAGTCGGCCTGCCGGTTTCCCTGAATCCCTTCATAAATGTTACTTTGCTCACACTCCAACAGCACGTCAAGTATTAAAAACCATTTGTCTCCATTCACTCCTATCAAACACGCTCACGCATGCCTGCTGGAAGTCCAAGCCCTCGCACACAAAACCTCCTTTAACCCCCTCCTCAACCCTTCCTAGGCCGACACCCTACCCGCCTTCCTTCACTACAGACTGATACCTCTTGAAGTCATTCTGTTTCGCTCCATTCTCTCTACATGTCCGAACCACCTCAACAACCCTTCCTCAGCCCTCTGGACAACAGTTTTGGTAATCCCGCACGACTCCTAACTTCCAAACTACGAATTCTCTGCATTATATTCACACCCACACATTGCCCTCAGACATGACATCTCCACTGCCTCCAGCCTTCTCCTCGCTGCAACATTCATCACCCACGCTTCACACCATATAAGAGCATTGGTAAAAACTATACTCTCATACATTCCCCTCTTTGCCTCCAAGGACAAAGTTCTTTGTCTCCACAGACTCCTAAGTGCACCACTCACTCTTTTTCCCTCATTAATTCTATGATTCACCTCATCTTTCATAGACCCATCCGCTGACACGTCCACTCCCAAATATCTGAATACGTTCACCCCCTCCATATCTCTCCCTCCATCTGATATTCAATCTTTCATCACCTAATCTTTTTGTTATCCTCATAACCTTACTCTTTCCTGTATTCCCCTTTTAATTTTTCTTCTTTTGCACACCCTCCCAATATTTTGGTTCATATAGAGGATAGTCACTAACACATAATGAAGTTGATGTTGTCTATGTGTTGTGCTGGAATAAACACTAAAGTACAACAGGTATAAAACTAGTAATTAAAAATACAAATTAAAAATAGAACAAGACTCTCACTTGGGAATTGCACTAAGGTCTAATAATGACTTTTGTGGGAGTCTATGTTTTGAGCTAGAATGAGCTACAGTACAACTAGATTTAATCTTTTAAAATTAAAAATACAAATTAAAAATAGACCAAAACTCTCACTAGTAATTGCACTATGGTCTATATAATGAATTTGGTATTGATATAGTACAACTGAGTTTAATCTAATAATATAAAAAAAAGGGACAAGACTCCAATTGTATTGCACTAAGGTCTTATATAAGTTGTTTACAAGAATTAGAGTATACTAGATTTAAATTGATAGGATAAAATACACAAGTTAAGGTAGCAAAAGAATAATAATAAAAAAATGATAAAAAAAAAATGGCAATGACTTGGTTATAATATGTAGTAAGATGGTAGACAGGATATATAAAGTTGTAGTTGAAAATACTAGTTTTAAAAAAGTATAGAATAAAAATGGTCAATAAAAGAAGTTTACAATAAGTCTGATCAATATAGTTTAAAGCAAAATTGGGCAATAATAGGGATTTAGAATAAAACTGGGCAATTGAGTATTTCTTAAAGTGAGGTAGAATTATTGAGGACAAGTTATGGTTAGTTTATAATAAAATAAGATGGAACAGTGATGTGGTATGTTGTAAAAAAAGGAGATAGATTCTGTAGATATTAAACAAATTAAGACTATGAGGTAGAATGGTCGTTGAATACAACAATGACAATCAAAAGTAGTTGGGGTATTAGAATTTTAGGGGGGCACAAATTTATGACAATATAACACTAACTGTGGACTGTGGGTATTATCTGCACTTTACTCTGATTCTGTTACCCCAGCCTCACTTAGGAATGTTTTAAGGTCATGTTCTGTAGAGATGAAGTATCTCTTCCCAGTGGGCTGTTTCCTAACTGCGATTTTTCCATCCCTCACAAAGCACTGGTGGATTTTTGGGGCATAGCATAATTTTCTTAGGGTCAAATTTGTGGTCCGACGTCACTTCAAAGCACCTTAGAAAACACTGCTTTGGTATAGAGTTTTTGAAGTTAGAAAAGACCTGCTGGTGCATGGGCTGGAGGAGAGGAGTGGTGTTAGGAGGCAAGAACTTCACTGAAGTCCCTAAACAACTGGTCTTCCAAGTCTGGAGGATGAGCAGGAGCATTGTCCAGTACCAGGAGGACCTTGAGTGGCAATTTATTTTCCAGAAGGTATTTTTTCACACTTGGGCCAAAACACATCATTGACCCACTCTTTGAAAATTTGCCTTGTGACCCATGCCTTATGATTAGCTTTCCACATCACACACAATTTACTCTTGAAGACATTGTTTCTCTAGAAACACTCTGGGATTTTCAGAGAGATATAGCAGTAAAGGCTTCACTCTGAAATCCCCACTAGCATTAGCGCAGAACAAAAGGAAAAGCTTGTCTTGCATAGGCTTGTGGCCTGGCATTGCCTTTTCTCCTGTAGATACTCTTTGGCATTTTCTTCCAAAGCAGTCTGTTTCGTCACAACTGATTCTTGTTGGGGTTTGAAACTTTCAGCTTTATGTACCCCTGGAATTCCTGTACGAATTTTTCTGCATACATTTATCAGAACTTGCAGCCTCGCCATGGCTTACCACACTGTGTATGCCACTACGCTTCTTAAATCTCTCAAACCAGCCTTTGCTGGTCCTAAATTCACTAACATCAGCACTTGTTCCAGGCATTTTTTTTTTTCAAGATCCGCATGCAATTGTCTTGCCTTCTCACAAATAATGGATTCCACAAACACTGTCTCTCGCTAATTTTTTTCGGTGATCCACAACAACAACAACTTCTCCATATTTTCAACTATTGGTGGCCTTTGTTTTGTTAGCACATTTACCCCTTTTGCCACATCAGCATCCTTGATTTGTTAGGATAGAAGTAATTGTTGATTTGTTTTTTCCCATACATTTTGGCAAGCTCGAGCACTCAAAGGCCACGCTCATATTTTTCAACAACTTGTTTCCTAAATTCCATGGTGTTTCTCACTTTCTTTACCAAAAGGAACTTTACAAGGAACTTTCTTTGGGGTCATGGTAACTTATTTTGCAGTTGCACTTAATAAAAAAACCCAAAACAATGGAAATGTTTGGATGAACGAGCACAATCTTCCTCACTCACCCAGAGACACAGCTTGACTGATGCGCAAGCCGTGGCGGACGGCTGGTTGATGCATCTCATACAGCCAATAAGCGAAATAACAGCCGATAACCAGAAGCCCAAAATCCGGCCGATAACCGAGGGTCCACTGTACTGGTAAATGCAACATTGGAAGCAGGATCAATAGTTTTGATGTGATCAGTATGTCACCCTTGCGAGGTGGTAGTCAGTTCCTCAAGCCTACAGCACAGGCATGCAGCCAGACCTTACGTATACTAGAAAAGAGATGAAGCAGCTGGAGGTGACATCACAGGTGAGTGTGGCCTAACAGTAGAAGCAGGTCATGTCAAACTGTTGTTTAACAAAGAGTGGGAGAAGACTTCCCCTATACCACAGTACCATGGTACAATATTGGTATTGCCTTGGTAGGCAACACTCTAGCCTCACACACCAAGTATCTGTGGCTCAATCCCTAGCTGGGTGGAAATACTGGGTATCTTTTCTTAAACCTGCTGTCCCTGTTCACCGAAAAGCAAGCAGGTATATGAGTGTTATCCAGATGGTATGGGTAGCATCCTGGGAGACAAGATTAAACAATTCCAATGGTTATCAGACAAACTGTCCTTGACAATAAGAACATAAGAACATAAGAAAGAAGGAACACTGCAACAGGCTTACTGACCCATGCGGAGCAGGTCCATGTCCCCCCCGCCCCCCCGGATTAGCCCAATGACCCACCCAGTCTAGTCACCTCCACTCAAGGAAGGAGCACGGCACCAGACCCAGCAGCACAAGCTAGTCCAGTCCAACTCACACCCACCCACACCCACTCATGTATTTTCTAACCTATTTTTTAAAACTACACAATGTTTTAGCCTCAATAACTGTACTCGGGAGTTTGTTCCACTCATCCACAACTCTATTACCAAACCAGTGCTTTCCTATATCCTTCCTGAATCTGAATTTTTCCAACTTGAAACCATTGCTGTGAGTCCTGTCTTGGCTGAAAATTTTCAGCACACTATTTACATCCCCTTTATTTATTCCTGTTTTCCATTTATACACCTCGATCATATTCCCCTAATTCTACGCCTTTTGAGAGAGTGCAGATTCAGGGCCTCAGTCTATCCTCATAGGGAATATTTCCGATACATGGGATCATCTTTGTCATCCTCTGTATGTTTTCCAGAGCATTTACAGTGGAACCTCAAAAATCGAACGTATCACATATCAAACCTTTCGAAAATAGGACCATTTTTTCGGACAAACTGTGTCCCCATTATCGAACGCTCCCGTATTTTTGGACCGCCGGGTATGGGACCTGTCTGCCGCCCGTTCTGTCTGCGTCCCCGCGCAGGCGCCGTGAGCAGTCTAGCTTTGTTTATGCTTGAGTGAACACTAACCTGCACTCTCATTCACGCATTTTACGATTATTTCGTTGTGTATAGTGCTTGTGGGACTGTGAAATAAGCTGCCATGGGCCCAAAGAAACTTGCTAGTGGTACCCCTGTGGTAAAGAAAGTGAGAAACACCATAGATGTGAAGAAGGAAATAATACAGAAGTATGAGAGTGGTGTGAGACTTGTTGAGTTTGCCAGGATGTATGGGAAAAAACAAGTCGACCATCAGTTCTATTCCTGTCAAAGAAAGAACAAATCAAGGAAGCTGATGTTGCGAAAGGTGTTAATATGCTAACCAAAAAAAGGACCACAAATAGTTGAAGAGGTTGAGAAGTTGTTGCTGGTGTGGATCAAGGATAAGAGATTGCAGGTGATAGTGTTTCAGAGACGTTTTTTTGCGGGAAAGGCAAGAAAGTTGCATGCCGATTGGTACAGAAAACTCCTGAACCGATGCTGATAGTGAATTTAAGGCCAGCAGAGGCTGGTTTGACAGATTTAAGAAGCGTGTGGCATAAACTACAGAGAGGGCTTCACCCGAAGTCCTCATGGAGGGGGATTCTCCTTCCAAAAAACTAACCCCAACTCCCCTTTTCCTCCTCCCTATCTTCCAGATGCCATCACCAATCTTCAATTAAAGGTAAGTAAAAAATGTTATTTTATATGTATTACTATACATAATTAAAAACTATAGTATTTGTTGTATGTAAAATGTAATTAATCTCTATAAAATGTATTTTTTGTGTGAACGGGTATATTAATTTTGTGGACACGGATTAATTGTATTTCCATTATTTCTTATGGGATGAAATATTGCCTTTTGTGAGTTTTCAGACTTTTTCGAAAATTTAGAATAGCTCCTGGAATGGATTAAGTTCGTTTTTTGAGGGGTTCACTGTAATTTCCATTTGTAATACGGTGGTTGACCGAATGACAGCCATAGATCTAAATGAGCCTAACCAAGGATATATTAGAGTTGAAGTTGAAAAGAACAAACAACCTTGAGACTTCTATCTTATTTATACTTCTAGATTGAAGCAAGAAATGTATTCTGTTAGCTTTTATTGCGAACACTAATGCACTGTTTTTTGTTGGTTTTAGATTTCTGCTAACCAGAACCTTCCTAAATCCTTTTCACAATCAGCGTGGTAGGATCTACATTTATTTAGTTTATATGTACACAGTTTATTTTCCTTGTTCCAACATTTTGAACTTTGATTTGTCCTAATATTAAAAACTGGCATCTGCCACATTCTCCCGACCATTGGCATTCCAAAGTCTATTCAAAATCATCATAGGTGCTCTAGTGTCCTCATTAGAATGAATGGACGGCCTATTTTGGTGTCACATCAGCAAATTTGCTTATGTCGCTTTTATTCCTTATCTATCTAGTTTAATGTAATGTGAAACAACAACACACCAGGCCCAACACTGACCCCTGAGAAACACTTGCTTCTTTTTGTGACGTTGCCCCCATGCCCCCATTCTGAATTTCTTCCCATTTATGCAAACTCTGCTGGCTTATTTATCAGTCAATGCCTTCTACCCGGAAAAACATTTTCTCCTCCTATTCGTATATGCCTCTTAATATTTCCTCAATAGCCTCTGTTGTGGAAGAACTCTATTGAAAGCCCTTACTGAGGTCCATATACACATTATCATATTCATACCAGATCTACCTCCTCAAAAACACCTTAGATGAAAAAAAAAAAGTTAGTAAATTCGTTTTTTTTATAAGACAGGAAGCCCTTTGTTTAAAAACCGTTGTTTGAGATTCTTAATCATTCTGATGCCTATTCAAGGATGGCTCTGGCTATATAGAATTGCTTCGGCAATTATTGATTCCATAAATTTTCCCACTATGGAGGATAACGCTTATATGTAATTGGGTCTATAATCGAAGCCAAAGGACCAGGTTATCCTGGGTTAGCTAATGCTACCTACCCCAGGTTTTAAAATCCAAACAAAACTTATTTTATCATAAAGGGAAAAGCTGGAATGGATGTGTGGAACGATGACCAGATAACATAAGGTAGAAAACTCCTCAAAGTCAGTCTAAAAGTAAATCACGGGTCGCAGAGCTTCAATGATGGAGGGGGGAGAAACATAGGTCATCTTGTTGGGACTGGTTTACCTGGGTGGAGAGAGAGAGGTAGGAGTCGGGGGTCACGCCCCCCCCCGCGCCCCCCCCGCGCGGCCCGGTTCTGTGACAGGCCTCCTTAGGTCAGAGTGTCCCAGGATGCGACCACACCAGTCGACTAACACCCAGGTACCCATTTTACTGATGGGGAACATAGACAACAGGTTGATTGATGAAAGAAAACAACGTCCTCCAATGTTTTACCTCTGGCAGGGAAATCCTGAACCCAGGCCCTCACCGTGTGAAGCTGAGAGGGAGAGCAGATCGAGAGCGTAACCACCCAGAGCCAACCAGGTCAAAAATCGACAAAGAGTTTAATGGAACAAAATAAGATATTATTGATAAATAAATCCATTAGGGGTCATCAAATGCGTGGGAAGAGATTGTGATGTGGGTTTTATAAGGTGACGAGCACCCAGGTTGTTAGGTTTGTCAAACGAACAACAGGTGCCTAACTTACGCTAGGTGAAGAGTGACAGCAAGTATAAGGTGACTAACAACCCAGGTACCTACTTACTGCTAGGTGAAGACGTGAACAGCAAGTATAAGGGTCTTCACCCAGTGGGCTACCTACTTACTGCTAGGTGAAGGTGACAGCAAGTATAAGGTGACTAAACCATGGTACTACTTTATCTAGGTGAAGTGGGACAGCAAGTTAATAAGGTGAACTAACTCCCAGGTACCTACTTACTGCTAGTGAAGAGTAGTTTGACAGCAGGTATAAAAGTGGACTAACACCCAACCCAGGTACTACTTACTGCTAGGTGAAGGAGGTGACAGCGTATAGGTGACCTAACAACCCAGGTACTACTTACTGCTAGGTGAGAGTGACAGCAGGTTAAAAGTGACTAACACAGGTTACCTCTTATGCTAGGTGAAGAGTGACAGCAAGTTATAGGTGACTAAACACCCAGGTTGCCTTACTTACTGCTAGGTGAAGAGAAGAGTGACAGCAGGTATAAGGTGACTAACACCCCAGGTACCTACTTACTGCTAGGTGAAGAGTGGACAGCAAACAGTATTAAGTGATAACACCCAGGTACCTACTTACTGCTAGGTGAAGAGTGACAACCAGGTATAAAAGTGACTTAACACCCAGGTACCTACACACTGCTAAGTATGTGAAGTGAGACCACTACCAATCCACAAATGTATTTAATTGGTAAAGTAAATTAAGCTTAATTAGGTACATGTACAATAATTACAAATATCATACCCGGTATAACATATGTAAAATTTTATAGTATAACCTTCACCCCCCCCCCACAAAAAAAATAAAGTGCGTATTTCCATGGGCCCCTTGACTTATTTCCATTGGGACCCTTATTTCCATTTGGGACCCTTCTTAACTTATTTCCATTGGGGCCCCTTTACTTATTTCCACTGGGAAACCTTATTTCATTGGGACCCTTGACTTATTTCCATTGGGACCCTTGACTTATTTCCATTGGGACCTTATTCCATTTGGGCCCCTTGACTTATTTCCATTGGGGCCCCTTGACTTATTTTCCACTGGGCCCTTATTTACATTGGGACCCTTAACTGATTTCATTGGGCCCCTTGACTTATTTCCACTAGGGCACTCGACCTTATTTCCACTGGGACACTTATTTCCATTGGGACCCTTAACTTATTTCCAATGGGATCCTTGACTTATGTCCATTGGGACCCCTTGACTTATTTCCATTTGGGGACCCTTAACTTTGATTTCATTGGGCCCTTAACTCATTTCATTGGGACCTTAAACTTATTTCCATTGGGCCCCCTTGACTTATTTTCCATTGGGCCCCCTTGATTATTTCCATGGGACCTTGACTTATTTCCATTGGGACCTTTAACTTATTTCCATGGGGCCCCTTGACTTATTTTCCATTGGGCCCCTGACTTATTCCCATTGGGCCCTTTGACTTTTTCATTGGGCCCCTTGATTTATATCCATGGGACCCTTAACTTATTTCCATTGGGCCGCTTGACTTATTTCCATTGGGCCCACCTACTTGATTATTTCATTGGGACCCTCTTAACTCATTTCCTTTGGGACCCCTTAATTATTTCCATTGGGCCCTCTTGACTATTATTTCCATTGGGACCCTTAATTATTTCCATTGGGACCGTAACTATATTTCCATTGGGACCATTAACTCATTTCCCCATTGGGACCCTTAACTTATTTCCACTGGGCCCTTGACTTATTTCATTGGGCCCTTGACTTATTTCCATTGGGACCCTTGACTTATTTCCATTGGGAACCTTAACTTATTTCCATTGGGCCCCTTGACATATTTCCATTGGGCCCCTTGCTTATTTCCATTGGGACCCTTTAATTCAATTCCATTGGGACCCTTATTATTTCCATTGGGACCCTTGACTTATTTCCATTGGGACCCTTGACTTTATTTCATTGGGACCCTTAACTTATTTCCATTGGGACCCCTGACTTATTTCCATTGGGACCCTTAACTTATTTCCATTGGGACCCTTTATTTCCACTGAATTCCTTGTAAAACACAGGTCAATTTGTGGTAAACAACATTGGTACAACATTGATACCAAAATTGGTACAACAGTGGTACAACACTGGTCACATGGACAAACACTGTACAACCACTGGTAACAAAACACTGGTACAACACTGGTGCAACCACTGGTTGCAACACTATTAAACACTGATACAACACTGTACAAACACTGGTACAACACTGGTACAACACTGGTACAACACTGGTACAACACTGATACAACACTGGTACAACACTGATACAACACTGATACAACACTGGTACAACACTGATACAACACTGGGTACAAACTGATACAAACTGTTTCAACATGGTACAAAACACTGGTACAACACTGATACAAACACTGATACAACAACTGTAACACACTGTTCAACATGATACAACACTTAGTACAACACTGGTGCTAACAACTGGTACAACACATTGATACAACATGATACAACACTGGGTACACACTGGTACAAACACTGATACAACACTGATACAACACTGATACAACACTGGTACAAACACTGACTACTACACTGGTAACATACACTGATACAGCACTGTACAACCGTGGTGCAACACTGGACAACACTGGTACAACACTGGTACAACACTGGTACAACACTAGTACAACACTGATACAACACTGATACAACACTAGTACAACACTGGTACAACACTGGTACAAAGCTGGTGCAACACTGGTACAACACTGGTACAACACTGGTACAACACTGATACAACACTGAAACAACACTGGTACAACACTGGTGCAACACTGGTACAACACTGGTACAACGCTGGTGCAACACTGGTACAACACTGGTACAACACTGGTACAACACTGATACAACACTGGTACAACACTGGTACAACACTGGTACAACACCGGTACAACACTGGTGCAACACTGGTACAACACTGGTACAAGACTGGTACAAGACTGGTACAACACTGGTACAACACTGGTACAACACTGGTGCAACACTGGTACAACACTGGTACAACACTGGTACACTGATACAACACTGGTACAACACTGATACAACACTGGTACAACACTGGTGCAACACTGGTACAACACTGGTACAACACTGGTACAACACTGATACAACACTGGTACAACACTGGTACAACACTGGTACAATGATACAACACTGGTACAACACTGGTGCAACACTGGTACAACATTGATACAACACTGGTACAACACTGGTACAACACTGATACAACACTGGTACAACACTGATACAACACTGGTACAACACTGGTACAACACTGGTACAACACTGATACAACACTGGTACAACACTGATACAACACTGGTACAACACTGATCCAACACTGGTACAACACTGGTACAACACTGGTACAACACTAGTACAACACTGGTACAACACTAGTACAACACTAGTACAACACTGGTACAACACTGGTACAACACTAGTACAACACTGGTACAATGATACAACACTGATACAACACTGGTACAATACTGATACAACACTGGTACAACACTGATACAACACTGGTACAACCCTGGTACAACACTGGTACAACACTGGTACAACACTAGTACAACACTGGCACAACAGATACAACACTGATAAAACACTGGTACAACACTGGTACAACACTGGTACAACACTGGTACAACAATGGTACAACACTGATACAACACTGGAACAACACTAGTACAACACTAGTACAACACTGGTAAAACACTGGTACAACACTGGTACAATGATACAACACTTGTACAACACTGGTACAACAATGGTACAACACTGATACAACACTGGTACAACACTGGTACAACACTGATACAACACTGGTACAACACTGGTACAACACTGGTACAACACTAATACAACACTGGTACAACACTGGTACAACACTGGTACAACACTAATACAACACTGGTACAACAATGGTACAACACTGATACAACACTGATACAACACTGGTACAACACTAGTACAACACTGGTACAACACTGGTACAACACTGGTACAACACTGGTACAATGGTACTCACTTCAGCGACCAGAAGATCCCAGATATATGGACAAAAATGGTAAATAAGGAGAGAATGAAAAATATTTGCGTGGTCCAGAGAGTTTTGACGGA
>NW_026473111.1:0-10703 GCF_026875155.1 Cherax quadricarinatus | reverse complement strand
TGGGGTTGCTGTGTCGACCTAGAAATCTTGTTCTGCCCACGTTGTAAAATTCTGCAAAATTTTTTAATTACTGCTATCTGTTCCCTCCTCCCTCCTGTCATACTTGTTCAGGTCGTTTCCCCTTAACCTCCCCTCGTATACATGCCCTTAGCCCCGGGGGTGTGTTGAGTGCTACAAGGTATCGATTCCAAGCGCATTTACTCCATTTGGGCCTGAGTACACAGTGTTTAGAGTCTTTGAGCGTTTCCCTATGAGGTGTCGAATGCTGTTCTTGGGTTTTTGCCAGGCGCCCAATGTCGTAGTTATTTCGTTTATTTCCCCTCAGAAGAGTGGCTGATATTATGTTTACTCCCAATTCCTTTTTCCCTTTTCATTTTTTTGACACCTAGACCGTACTTCCCGGCTGCGGTCTTTTTTGTCTTTATCCGACTTCAGACATTGCACTTTGTGGGGTTAAAGAACAGGGGCCTTTTGTGCAGCCTGTCCAGACCCCTTTGTAATTCGTCTGCCCCTCACCCCGATTAAATTCCCCTCATTGCTTCAAATCTTTTCTACAAACAGGGATCTTTCTGATCTACCCTTTCCTCAGTCATTTACATATACCAGAGACACACGGGGTCCTAGGACTGACCTCTGTGGAACCTGTGTACGGCCCCCCCTTTGAACATCGTCAGTACCATGATCGTTGTTGTCTCCCTGTCGGTTTTCTCGAACCACTGCAGTCCTTCCCTGTTTACCTGCGTGATCCTCCAGCATTTAAAAATAAAAACTCACCCTTGATATTGACACAACTTAAACATACGTTTGGAAACAGAGCTACAAATATCCCACAAGATCAAAACAAGAGAGTTTAGGGAAGACCCCATGTGGGGTACTGGAAAAACAGGACAGGGGAAAATTTTCCCCTAATCTCTTGGGGGGGAATGTCAAAAACCTTTGGGGCAGTCCAATAAAGGGCAATCTACCCCCCATCTTCCCCTCGTTTACGTTTTTCACCTTGTCGTGAAATCCAGTAGGGGTTGTGAAAAGGATTTCCCCTTTTGGAAAAACCCTCTGGTTTTGAATATTTTTTCTTTTTTAGGGGGCCCCCCCCACTTTTCTCTTTAAAAATCTCTTCTCCATGGCTTTTCAAAATTTACATGTCATGGGCACTGGGCTCTGTTTTTAAAGCTGCTGTTCCCTTTTTCTGTCTTCCATACCAGGTGTGCCCCATTTTGATAAGATGTTTTGAAGATTTTTGTTAGTGGGACACAGCACCTCTGCTCTCTCTTAAACTAATTTGGGTGATGTTTGTGTGTGTACTCAACTGATTTTGGCTACAGGGTCGAGTCATAAGCTTGGCCCCACCCTTCATGGGCGCTAAGTCCACTCTCTCCCTTCTCCATGAGTGTGTTTATACCTAGTTTTGACTCAACCAAATTGAGGTTGCAGGGGTCCCGAGTCCCAAACCCTGGCCCCGCCCTTCACTGGTCCTACTAGGTCACTCTCCTGAACCATGGGCTTTTTCGTACCTCTGCTTAAAGCTAGGGAGGATCCTGCCTCCACTACCGCTTCCCAAAAAAATCCCTTCCTGATACTCTGGGTGAAGAAAAAACTTCCTAAATCCCCTTTTAATCTGTGTCTTTGCTTCCAAATGTGTCCCCGTGTTTGCTGTGTCCGTCTCTGGAAATCTGTCTTTGCCCACCTTGTCAATTCCCCTCATATTTTTTAATCTTTTTCGTCCCCCCCTATCTCTCCTGTCCCCCCAGTGTCGTCAGGGTTTTTTCCCTTAACCCCTCCTCATAGGGCATCCCCTTAACCCCCGGACATCTTGTTGCAAACCTTTGCCCCTTTTCTGTTTTTTGCAGTCATAATATGGGCCCCCAACGTACACGGGTCAGGGGGCCTGAACGATTCTTATTAAGATGTCGGGAAAGCTGTTTTGAGTTTTGCCAGGCGCCCATATGCGGGGGCGTTATTTGGTTATGTGCCTTCAGGAGATTGCCCGGGGTTTACTCCCCCCAAGATCTTTTTTCCTTTAGTGATGTTTTAGTCTCTGGCCCCCCAGACTGTATCCCTCTGCGGGCTTCTTTGCCCTCCCCCAATCCCCATGACTTTGCACTTGGGGGGATTTAACTCCCGGAGCCCGTTGATGGACCCGGTCTGCAGCCTGTCAATCCCCTTTGTTTCTGCCCGGCTTCGATCGAAGAAATCTTCTCATAACTTCCCGTCATCTCCCAAACAGGGACACATTGGGGGTTTATTCCCTTCCGTCATGTCGTTTCCCCCAAAACCAAAACAGTGGGGCCTAGGACTGACCCCTGGGGCCCCGCTGGTCACAGGGGCCCCTCTGACACCCCCACCCCCCCCACCATTACTCGCTGCTGTCTTTCCCACAAGTATTTCCCCGATCCATTGCAGTGCCTTCCTGTTATCCCTGCTTGGGCCTCCATTTTTGCACTAAACTTTGTGTGGTACTGTGTCAAAAGCCTTTTGCAGTCCAAAAGGGGAAAAAGCAATCCACCCCCCCCTCTCTCTCTTGTCTTACTGCTGTCACCATGTCATAGAACTCCAGTAGGTTTGTGACACAGGTTTTTCCCATCTCTAAAACCGGGTTGGCTGGGGGTGTTGAGATAAACCCTTTTCTAGTTTGGTTCCACACTCTTCTCCTGCAAATTCTTTTCCAGTTTTGCTGCTAAAAACATGTCGTGACACTGGCCCGGTAGTTTAGTGCTTCATGTCTGTCCCCTTTTTTTAAAAGTTTTGAGACCACATTTGCTGCCCTTCCTTTGCCTCAGGAAAACCCCCTTTTCGATAGATGTATTGAATATTGTTTTTAAAGGGGTACACATACGCCTCGGGCTCCCTCTCTCGGAAACCCAGGGAGAGATGTTACCCTGGCCCCATTGCCTTTGAGGTTTCTAGTTTCACTCAGAAGCCCCTTCTTTTTCCCTTCCTCGGTTGTGTGTACTTTTCCCAAAGCACATGGTGGTGAAACCCCACCTCTCCGTCTTTCTGGAGCCCCCTTCTGTCTCCTCTGTGAAAACTTCTTTAAATCTCTTGTTGACCCCTCACAAATTTCCCCCGTGTGTTGTGGGTGTGTTTTGTGTGTGTGTGTACCCCCAAAAGGACCGCCTAATTGTGG
The DNA here is from genome assembly GCF_026875155.1 of Cherax quadricarinatus. NCBI lineage: Eukaryota > Metazoa > Arthropoda > Malacostraca > Decapoda > Parastacidae > Cherax > Cherax quadricarinatus. Next base: position 7,579 of record NW_026473111.1, on the reverse strand, counting down.
TTGGGGGGGGTCGAAATCAGTCCTGCCCGCCTTTTCCCAAAATCGCTCAAGGTCCCCCTCTCTTCCGGGGGTTCAGAGCTTTATCAAAACCTCATTTTAAAAGCTATGTATTTCCCCTGCCTCCACTATATCCTTGCTAACTTTTTAAAAAATTTCCGGGACAACTCCTGACTGAAAAAATACTTCCTACCACCCCCTTTGATCTCGGAGTCTTCACCCTTTAAATTTGCAACCCTTGTTTCTGTGTCCCCTCCGGGAAACCCACCCTTTGTCTTGCCCCATTTTAAACCTTTTTAAACACAGTTTTTTTGTTTTGGGGTTTAACATGTTTTCCCCGAAACCCCTTCCTGTCCCCCCGTGTCGCCAGGTCGTTTTTCCCAAAAACCTTTCTTTGTAACCCCCCTCTGGGGCTCTGGAACTAGCCTTTTGAAAACCCTTTGCACTTTCTTTTTAATTTTTTTGACGTGCTTGACTAGGGGTGGGTTTCCCAAATCGGGTGCTGCTTTTTTCCAGTATTTGCCTGACGACACCGGTGTCCCATTTCTTAAACGATTTTTTACTAAGGTACCGGAACGTATTCTCAGGTTTCCGGGGGCGTCCAATCCTGCAGCAGTTATCTGGTTGATGGTGTTTCCCGGGAAAAACGTGTTTGGTATTATACTTCCCCAAAGTTTTTTCCTTGACAAGGTTTGTGTTTTTGGGCCACCGCCTTGCTCCCCCTGCGGCTTTTTTTCCCCTTTCCCCGATCTTCATAAAATTTTCTTTTTGGCGGGGTTAAAATTCGAGTAGTTTATTGCGGGGCCCAGGTTTGTAGCCTGTCCGGGTCTCTTTGGCCTGTCTGATCCTCATCTTTTGTGTGTTTTGGTGTGTGTCCCCCACCTCTTGCCCTTTCCTTTTTTCACCCCCTGGGTTTCTTCATGACCCCCTGTTTTTCCTGTTCTTTAAACTTTTGGAACATGTTTCCCAAAACCCCTCTTCAACCGATTTTTCTCTTCCCGATCACTCTTTGGGGTTAAAACTCACTAAAAGGGCTTGGGGGTAGCTCGGGACTCCGAGGGATGTTACAGGAAATCGCCGCCCGCACTGCCATCTAGCGGGTGCTTTTAAACCCCCATTTTTTCCTGGGGGTTTTCTGAGTTTCTTTATTTTTTCTACTCCGGGGCATTATTACCCTTACCTTGTAGGGGTTGAAGTCTGGAAAATCACTTAACCTTCACCTTCTTCTGATCAGGGGGGGGTTTTTATCTACCGGGAAAATATTGTTCCATTTTTCGTTTTTTTAACCCCGGTTTAGCAGAAATTTGGACAAAAAGAAAAAATTCCACCCTTTGTTTTTCTTCAATTTTAGCCCTTAAATTAATATTTTTGAAACCCAATTTTTTTTTTCCCCCTTTATCACTCTTTTGAGGTTTGGGTCATCGTCGGGAAAACGCAATTTTATGGAACTAACCCCCCCCCAGGAAACAGCACTTAGGGGGTTTTATAGAAAACCCTTCGCTCCCCTTTTGATATCGGGAGAAAGATACTAAGAACCAGTTTTGGACAGGAGTTCCCGGGAACATGGGAAATTTAACACCGCCTCCCCCAGGATAACAAAACAAAAAGCCCTTCATACATCTTAAGGAGATTTTCTGGACTTATAAGATTTCCCCGGGTTTTAAAGTAACACTGGAACCTACGACAGCAATTTTTTTATTTATTTTATTTTTTTTAAAATTTAAAAAATTTTTTAAAATATTTTCATTATTTTCCTCAAAGTTTTTCTTAAATTTATTTTTTCTGATCAGGGGGAAAGGGCCGTTCCCCTGACACTTTGAGCCCGATTAAAACTTTGTGACATCACTGGGCCACCCTGTGCCCTTAAACCCTCTTGATTTCTTTTCCCTCCCCTCTCACATTGCTTCTCCCTCTTTTTTCCTAAAAATACCCCGGGTATTTTCTGTTTTTTTTATCAGTGTCCTCTGCTTCTTTTGTCCCCCAACGTCGTAATTAAATTACGTTACCCCTTTCTTCGTAACTCATGCCCCACGGGCCCTCGGAAAAACAACCCTAAAAAAACTATGATAAAATTTCCCCCTGAAGGTTACTCCAAGTTTTTTCCCGCGAAAAAGGGGTTTCAGGGGTTTTTTGGGGTTTACCCCAACGATTTTCTGGTGAGATCTCCCCCCCTTTCCGCACTTGTTTTTTTTTTTTTTTTTTTTTTGGGGGGGGCTTGGTTGTGTGGTGTGTGGGGTTGTGTTGGTGTGTGTGTGATGTTATTTTTTTTTTAAATTTTGTGTATCTGCTTCCTTATCGCATTTTGGAAAATTATCCACTCTCAAAATTTGGGGTTTGCAGGAGTCCAACCTTAGCTCCTTGCCCCGCCTTCTCGGGCCATCGGGGTTTGCTCTCGCCGGTTTGCGGCTTGACCCTCAAAAACCCTTTTCCAAAAAATAAGTATGCTCCTGCCTTTACTGCTTCGTGTTCAGGTTGTTCCACTTTTCGCCCCTTTTAAGGATAACGAAAAATTTCCCAAGATACTTTTGATTCCTTTTGAAATTTTTGGTCTCAAAATTTCTATGTACCTAATTTTTGGGCTTTTAAAAAAATTTCAAGCCCCCTGAACCTTTCCAGTTTCCCCCAGTACCTGTTTTGTCGTACTCATTAAAGGGGCGTGTAACATGTACTAGTGCCCAAAGACCCCTGGGGCATCGAACGTGAGGTTTACAGAACCCCGAGCCCCCTTGGGGATTAAACGTGGGGCGGGGTTTCAAAGCATGGCTTGCCCTTTTTACAGTGTTTTAAAAGCTGGGGGTTTGGGGAGTTTAAGGAGGAGGGCCCTTTCTTCTCCAAAGGGGAGGGTTAGGAGGCCCGAAAGGGCCACCTCAATGGGCCTGGGAGGGGTTGAGGTGGTTGGGGATTTGGGGGGAAAGAGGCCCTTTTAAACAGTGAGGTGCAGGGGTCCCCTTTACTGTGGGAGGGTGTAGGTGGGGGGGAAGCAAGGCTACCAGCAGTGAGGTGCCCGCCCAGACCTGCTACAAGTGGCGAGTTGTTCACGTAATTTGGGGGCGCATCAAGAAGGAAAAATTAAGAGTGCGATCTGAAGGTAGGGAAAACGCCTTTCTGTTCTCCAGGGTGGGAATTTTACTTCATGGCCCTGAAGGGGAAGGGGGACTACTCCCCCGCTAATGAAGGTAAGCGCATTCTTTTGGTTTGGGGACTTCAGGTTTAAAATATGTTGACCCTCTTTTTGTAATAGGAATAAGAAGAAGAAAAGATAGAGTGTGCTTTCCCGGGGGCTGGTTTTTGGGGACATTGTCAACCAAACTGGATAAAATCAAAGTCAGGTTTAAAGGGAACAAGCCCATTTTCTGTCTCAGTGGTGGTGGGGGAAAAGATATTGGGGGGGGTAGGAGAGAAGAGCTTCCCAGTTTAAATAAGGTCACTATAGATTTCAAATTTAATTAAGGGGGGGATCCCAATCTTAAAGTAGCATTTGCCCAGAAGGGGGGGAAAGGGAAAAGAAAGGTTGTTTTAGGGCAATTGGTTTTTTAAATTGCTGGCTAGGAAAAGATACGCAAGGAACTTGCAAACCCATTTCATTGAAACTGGGAAAAACTTTTATGGGAAACATGTATTTAAAGCAAAGGGGTGGGGTTTATCTCTCTGGGGGGAGGGGTGGAGCACTTGCGACTTCCCTTGAGAAAAAGGGCCCTTGGGGAAATGCCTAGATTTTAAACTGATGGAAAGATAGAGGTAAAAGGGGGGTGTGTGGGGAAAAAACAGGTTTTCAACACTAGGGTTGGAAAAAAGTAAATGTATAAAAGGGATTCAGCATGAAAATTATAAATTTAAAGGGCAATAGAACCGGTCAGCAAAAAAAGGGGGGCAGCCAAAAGGGGCAGCAAGGGACTAGCCCCCCTTAAAAGGGTTTTCTATACAAAGCAGGAGTGTTTTAAAAAAAGATAGATTTAGCTAAGATTAATTGCAAGTGGGAGGGAAAAATAATATTATTGAAAACAAAAAACCTTTGGTCAACTGGAAAAATTTGAGAGATTTTCCCTTGAATGTAAAATACAAGGCTATAAATTAAATTCCCCCAATGACAGGGTCAACAGGGAAAAAGGGGGTTGGGGTAGGAAAAGGGGTTTTGTCAAGGGCAATTTAAATTGTTGTTTAGACAAGATATTAAAAAAGAAGCGTCAGCCACTGAATCTGTTTTGGTTTCAGCTTCCCCGAGGGCCCCAAAAAACTAATTTTGGGTGTGATTTACAGGGCCCCAAAACTTGATAGGGGGGGTGCAGTAAACTTCTAAAGGGACGAAAATTTGTAAGGCATCTACATTCCCAAAATGTTGTTTCTAATGGGAGATTTCAAAATTAGAAGATTGACTGGAACAATTTGACAGGAAAATTTTTGGGCGGGTGACTTTCCCTTTATACATCCAGGATTGTTTTTTTTAAAAAAGTTTTTGACAGGGCCAACAGGGGGAAAAAACCTCCTTGACTTGGTTCTTTCCAGTAGGGAAAAAACTAATTAATTTAAACTTGAGGTTAAAGATTTAAACTTGGGGGGAGTGAAACACCAAAAACACTCAGTTTTAAAAAAATCATGGATTCCCCAATTTAAAGGCAATCCCGTCTCCGTCCCGACCCTTTTGCTTGGCCCCCTTTTTATAGGACTGAAAATTACTTTGGTGGGCAAACTGGGGAAAGCCTGACTTAAGGGCAGGGAGGTGGGGGATGGTTGCCCAATGAAAGCTTTCCAGGGCATAGTTTTTAGCGCTCAGGGCAAATTATTTCCAAAAGGGGGAAAACAGAAACAAAAAAAAAATGATCCTAAATGGATGAACAATAGTTAAAATATTGATTTTGGGGCAAAGAGAGGCATTTTATAGGCAAATCAAAAGAGGGGGAGGGGGAATTAAGAAATCGATATATTCAGTTAAAAAAGAGAAAAAAAAAAGGGAATTAAAAAAACAAATGGATTATGAGGTTTTAAAAATTTTTCAAGAGAATCGAAGACCCAACCCAAAAAAAATTTTTTTCAGGTATACAGAAAAATAAGTCAGGGAAAAAAATAGGCCCACTCAAAAATTCTCGGGTCCCGCTCACTGGAAAAGGATAAAGGGAAAAGGGGTTTAAATTTTTTTTAAAACTTTCTTTTCCCCTCAGTTTTTTTCACAGGAGGGGTACCAGCGATATTCCAGTAATGATAAATTATGTAGAACAGGACGATAATAAACTGTGCACTATTAGGGTCACAAGTGACATGGTCCTTAGGCAATAGATAAATTAAAACCAAAACAAATCCCCAGGCCCTGATGAACTGTATGCAAGGGTTCTAAAGGAATGTAAAGAGGAGCTTAGCACACCTTTGGCTAATCTTTTCAACATATCACTACAAACTGGCATGGTGCCAGATAAGTGGAAAATGGCAAATGTGATACTATTTTCAAAACAGGTGACAGGTCCTTAGCTTCGAACTATAGACCAATAAGCCTAACCTCCATAGTGGGAAAATTTATGGAATCAATAATTGCCGAGGCAGTTCGTAGCCACCTTGAAAAGCATAAATTAATAAAACGAATCTCAGCATGGTTTTACAAAGGGGCGTTCCTGCCTTACGAATTTATTAACTTTTTTCACTAAGGTATTTGAGGAGGTAGATCATGGTAATGAATATGATATTGTGTATATGGACTTCAGTAAGGCTTTTGACAGGGTCCCACATCAGAGACTATTGAGGAAAATTAAAGCACATGGAATAGGAGGAGAAATTTTTCCTGGATAGAGGCATGGTTGAAAAATAGGCAGCAGAGAGTTTGCATAAATGGGGAGAAATCAGAGTGGGGAAGCGTCACGAGCGGTGTTCCACAGGGGTCAGTGTTGGGCCCCTGCTGTTCACAATCTACATAAACGACATAGATGAGGGCATAAAGAGCGACATCGGCAAGTTTGCCGATGACACCAAAATAGGCCGTCGAATTCATTCTGACGGGACATTCGAGCACTCCAGGAAGATTTGAATAGACTGATGCAGTGGTCGGAGAAGTGGCAGATGCAGTTTAATATAGACAAAAGCAAAGTTCTAAATGTTGGACAGGACAATAACCATGCCACATATAAACTAAATAATGTAGATCTTAATATTACGGATTGCGAAAAAGATTTAGGAGTTCTGGTTAGCAGTAATCTGAAACCAAGACAACAGTGCATAAGTGTTCGCAATAAAGCTAATAGAATCCTTGGCTTCATATCAAGAAGCATAAATAATAGGAGTCCTCAGGTTGTTCTTCAACTCTATACATCCTTGGTTAGGCCTCATTTAGATTATGCTGCACAGTTTTGGTCACCGTATTACAGAATGGATATAAATTCTCTGGAAAATGTACAAAGGAGGATGACAAAGATGATCCCATGTATCAGAAACCTTCCCTATGAGGATAGACTAAGGGCCCTTGAAACTGCACTCTCTAGAAAGACGTAGAATTAGGGGGGATATGATTGAGGTTTATAAGTGGAAGACAGGAATAAATAAAGGGGATGTAAATAGTGTGCTGAAAATATCTAGCCTAGACAGGACTCGCAGCAATGGTTTTAAGTTGGAAAAATTCAGATTCAGGAGGGATATAGGAAAGTACTGGTTTGGTAATAGAGTTGTGGATGAGTGGAACAAACTCCCAAATACCGTTATAGAGGCCAGAACGTTGTGTAGCTTTAAAAATAGGTTGGATAAATACATGAGTAGATGTGGGTGGGTGTGAGTTGGACCTGATAGCTTGTGCTAACAGGTCGGTTGCCGTGTTCCTCCCTTAAGTCAATGTGACCTGACCTGACTAGGTTGGGTGCATTGGCTTAAGCCGGTAGGGACTTGGACCTGCCTCGCATGGGCCAGTAGGCCTTCTGCAGTGTTCCTTCGTTCTTATGTTCTTATGTTCTTATGTTCTTAAGAGAGAGCTGGAAACATACATAAAGTCAGTGCCGGATCAGCTGGGATGTGCTTCGTACGTTCGACTATGTGAGGCCATCAGTAACAAACTGATTGGTTAGGTCCTGGTCCACCGAAGGCCTGGTCATGGACCGGGCCCCGGGGGCGTTGATCCCCCGGAATAACCTTCAGGTAATCTCCAGGTACGTACCTATGTTATGAGAGAGTGTACTTATGTTGTGGTACCTATGTTATGAGTGCACATATATGTTATCGGAGAGTGTACCTACGTTGTGATACCTATCTTATGTGAGTGCTGTGTCACCTATGTTACGAGAGTGTTTACCTATATTGTCACATAGGTACTGTCGTAACATAGGAATCACAACATAGGTATACACTATCATAACATAGGCATCACAACATAGGTACGCTCTCTCATAACATACCTATGTTATGACGGTACCTATGATGTATGCCTATGTTACGAGAGAGAGAGAGAGAGAGAGAGAGAGAGAGAGAGAGAGAGAGAGAGAGAGAGAGAGAGTATCTTATGGTGCGATAACAACGTAATGAAAAATAACTCTGTACCCCCACACCAATTATTCCCGCAGTTTTGCTGTGTTAATTTGGTAGGCATTTCGCATCAAAGGGGGAACAATTTTAAAAC
>NW_026473110.1:0-11671 GCF_026875155.1 Cherax quadricarinatus | reverse complement strand
TCTGCCATGGCATGGTGATGTTGGTTTTGTGGTTAGTTTCTCATAGACACGAATGTCTTAATTAAAAAAATGCACCCTAACTCTGGCATATCATCCCAACTACAGAAGTGGTTCTTGTTATCAATAAATGGTACTGAAATGTCATTACATAGATGGTCCGTAAACCACACTCGCTTGCCGGGAATATAGTAATAAACCGCAGGTTAAAAGTAATAAATTTGGTAGAATTACCGACAATATGTAAAGTAAAAGGACACAAGTGCAACAAAGTGACATTTATTGTGGCAACGTTTCGCTCTCCAGGAGCTTTATCAAGCCATTACAAAAAATACATGGACACAGAGGGTATATAAAGGCTTGAGTGAGGTGCAATACTAGTGGGGTACCATTTCGATGTACCTAGTGGTAGTAGTAGTAGTAGTAGTTAGTAGTAGTAGTGTAGTAGTAGTAGAGTAGTAACAAAAAAAATTTACAATATGGAAGAGCAAATAATTCGTACACGAGTAAAAGGATATAAAAGCTATTACTTGGGTAACATAAAAATGGGGTTGGACAAATATAGACTGGAAAGAGGCAGGTTTATTTCGGTGTTCACTCTCTGTAATGTGCTTGTGTAGTATAACGGGAAAGAGACATGTGATGGCGGGTTTACTGTTTTCAGGAGGATCTTGCTAAGACTTCGGAGATGGGAAGCTTCCGTTTTTTTGTTTAATTTTTATTCAAAACCCAGCGATTCAGTGCTGATTCAAGGCACTTGCGTGTGCGGAAATTAGTTTCTTTGATCACTAATTTTTAAACCAAGTAATAGCTTTTTTTCCTTTTACTCGTGTACGAATTATTTGCTCTTCCATATTGTATTTTTTTGTTGCTTACTACTACTACTACTACTACTACTACTACCACTAGTGAACATCGAAATGGTACCTCACTAGTATTGCACCTCACTCAGACCCTTTTATACCCTCTGTGTCCATGTATAGTTTGTAATGGCTTGATAAAGCTCCTGGAGAGCGAAACGTTGCCCCAATAAATGTCACATTAGTTGCACTTGTGTCCTTTTACTTTACAGGTTAAAAGTACAAGACACTGTATCAATAAACATTTATCGCCCTTATGCACACTCTGTACATAATGGAAGAAGTATTTAAATAATACTAACACGATCACGAAGTGGGAGTGAAAAAATTTCAGGACAAAACTTTTATAACTATTGCTAATGAAAACCAACCAATATTTCGGACATTTGCTTGCGAAATATTCAATGAATAGCCAATGCAAAAATATAAAAACGCTGTCCGCTTTCTATTTTCAACAGATATAAGCCGCGTTTTTATATTTCATACAAGTTTTCAATGACATTTGATATCGGGATTTTAAATTTGTTGATACATTTTTGTATCTATTGTAATACTGTAGAATAAATTCATTGGTACGGGACAAAATACGGGAAAAAATGGATTCCGGGAATATTTAGAATATTGCCGAGCACTAAAAAGGTACACAAACACAATAAACAAAGATACTGCTATAATCATCACGGTGGAAAAACACGTGAGTAAACATTCCTTCCATCACCATCACTAACGTGGTGTACCCAGCTTCCTACTTGCAAGTCGTGCCAAAGGAAGGTATAATTTTGTGTATGTACATTTATATATATATATATATATATATAAAATATATATATATATATATAATATATTATATATATATATATATATATATATATATATAACTGTAGTATTTAAAAGGGTTCCACACTTCCAAGCTCCATTCCTCTGGTGCTCTCTGACACATTATTATCATGATGTGAAATTTCAGCGAAAATGAATTAACTGGAGTGAGTGTGTGTGTGTGTGTGTGTGTTGTGTGTGTGTGTGTGTGTGGTGTGGTGTGTGTGTGTGTGTGTGTGTGTGTGTGTGTGTATTTTGTGTGTGTGTGTGTGTGTATGTGTGTGTGTGTTGTGTGTATTATACATTATATTATAAAATATTATATATATTATATATATATATATATATATATTATGGGTTTAGTAGGTTGGTAGACAGCAACCGCCAGGGAGGTACTACCGTCCTGCCACGTGGCGTAAAACGGAAGCCTGTAATTGTTTTACATGAGGGTTTGGATTGCTGGGTCTTTTTTTTTGTCTCTCACATGCAAGATTTCAGGTACGTCTTGCTACTTCTACTTACACTTAGGTCACACTACACATACATGTACAAGCATATTTTTATACACACCCATCTTGGTTTTCTTCTATTTTCTTTCTAGATCTTGTTCTTGTTTATTTCCTCTTACCTCCATGGGGAAGTGGAACAGAATTCTTTCCCCCTAAGCCATGCGTGTTGTAAAAGGCGACTAAAATCCCCGGGAGAAAGGGACTAGTAACCCCTTCCCCTGTATTTTATTACTAAATGTAAAAGGAGAAACTTTCGTTTTTCCTTTTGGGCCACCCTGCCTCGTGGGATACGGCCCGGTGTATTGAAAGATATATATAATATATAATATATATATTATATATATATATTTTTTATATTATTTTATATATAATATATATATATATATATATTTTTATTTTTATATATATATATTTATATTATATAATATATATATATATATATATTTTTAAATATTATATATATATATATATTTTTATATATTTATTTTTATATATTATATATATTATATAATATATATATATATATTATATATATATATATATATATAAACACGCTTATAAAAGGTGCCATCGTGATAGGGTTAACTTCCGCCCTTCCTGTCATGGTTGTCGCAACAACTGTAAAAGAAGTTGTACTTGAAAATGCCTGAGTACGCTAGAGAGCTTTATAATCAGCAGTTACAACACCCTTAAGACCCATAAACCAGGAAGACTTCTACACGCACCTAAAACGCCAAGTTCCTGGCACTTCAAAAAACTAATTATTTCTAGACTTCCATGGAGATGCCAAGTTTTAGAAACCTGCAAACTTTCCAACAATGTATCGACATTACTACCACAAATGTACCAGACCAACATTTGTGGTATCATAAACCAAACAAAATCCATGTTTTCTGTAATTAAAAAAATGTTGAGGTTATTTATGTAAATTTCAATAAATTTTTTAAACCAACGATGCTGCTTTTGGGTTCTTAAAAAAAAAAACTGCAAAATTAAAAAACGAACGCTAAATTTCTTTTTTTCATTCATCAACACTACAAGCCCAAGTCTTTGTGGGGGGAGGTGAGACACTTGAGAGTCCCGGACCATTAGTGGTCACTTCCGGATACTTTCAAGGATGTGAATACTTTTCTGACCCTGGTCGAGGCCCGCCCACTCCAGCCACCATCTATCTCACAAGTGCGGATGAAAGCCACACTACTCAAAAAACAATATATATATATATATATTTATATATATTTTTTTATATATTTATTTTATATATATATATATATATATATAATATATTATATATATATATATATATTATATATTTATATTATATTTTATATATATAAAATTTATATATATATTTTAAATATATAATATAATTAGTTCCTTGATAATGTGAGTAGTCACAAAGCGCTTGGAATTTCTCTATTCTTTCACAGTGGTTGTTTTGCATATTCTGAAAATCACCTGTTTACTGTGATCTTATTGTATATATAATATATATATATATATATATATATATATATATATAATATATATATTATATATATATATATTAAAACTCTGATCTCTGGCTGAAGGAGACTCGAACCTACGAACCTTAGAACAAGGTATGCAGTGCTATACCAAACGAATATTTGTGTATGCAATAATTTCGCCCAAAAACATTCTGAACCTAAAAGAAAAAAATATATTTCACTGTGTTTGTTTAATATTAAAAATTTTTATAAACAAAACTAAAATATATTAACTGGGTTAGGCTGAAATAAATTGTTCTTGTTATAATAAAGGTTAGGTAAGTTTTCTAAGATTCTTTTGGAGCAAAATTAAAATTGTTTACATTAAACATTAATGAAAAAATATACTTTAAACGTATAAGAGAAAATTTTAGAAAAGGGCTTAATTTTAAATGATGTTCTTGCTAAAATTTACCAGTTTTACATATTCGGCACGACATATATATATATATATATATATATATATATATATATATATATATATATATATATATATATATATATATATAATATATATATATATATATTATTTTATAAAGGACCGTCTGAAATTATAAGAGTAAAACCTACACAAGTACCACACAAGGCAATATACCGCTGATTAAACCACCTCACCAAGCAATGAGAATTCATTTTGAACTCACATTAAGTCAAGATAATATTAAATTATAGCTAAGGGACATAATACTTTCTTTTTTAAGAACTTTACAGAGTTTACATATTAAACAACTTGAGTGGACTCATGACAATGATTCTCACTTAAACTCTTTGCTGTGAATAATTATAATTTATTATCGTTGTGGTTTTGTCTTTCCTGGTGTTGCCTGATTCATGAACAACATACAATCATCTCTTTATTCGTAAGGGTTCTTAAATGGGAATCGTAGGTTGAAGGTAGACACACTTGTGGGATGGTAACTATATTGTCAGTCTGAGATGGTGAAGGATGGAGCCCAGCTGCCTTGCCTGTCTGCTGAATGGCTGCCCGCCGAGAGAGGGAGGCCGAGGTACGAGCCTACACATGTGCATCCCGTGACGTCACACAAAGCCACAGGCCCACAAGGGATCTCGTATCTAAAGCACATGGATGATACTAATATGCTATGCTATATAATACAGGAATACAGGGATCAGCAACTATGTGACATTTATGTAAGGTTCTTTTGGTACAAAATTATTATTTTTTACATTAACATAAATGAAAAAAATATACATTTAAAACGTACAAGAAAAAAATTTTAGAAAGGGCTTAATTTTAAATGAGTTTTTGCTAATTGACCAATTTTAGTATCGGCACAAACATATATATATATATGCAAAACAACCACGGGGGGAGATGAATGATTAGCTCTGGGCCCCGTCACCCTAACAACCCCCTGTCATCCCACAACCACCTGTCACCCTGTCAACCACCCGTCACCCTGAAAACCCACCGTCACCCTGCAAACCATCTGTTATCCCTACAACCAACCCGTCACCTTCACAATCACCCGTCACCCTCACAACCACCCGGGTCACCTTCACAATCACCCGCCCACCCTCACAACCACCCGTCACCTTCACAACCACCCGTAAACCTTCACAACACCCATCACCTTCACAACACCCGTCACCTTCAAAACCCACCGTCACCTGACAACCACCCGTCACCCTGACAACCACCCGTCAGCTTCACAACCACCCGTCACTTTTCAAAACCCAAACCCCGTCACCCTGACAACCACCCGTCACCCTGACAACCATCTGTTATTCCCTACAACCAACCCGTCACCTTCACAATCACCGTCACCCTCACAACCACCCGTCACCTTCACAATCACCCGTCACCCTCAAAACACCCGTCACCTTCAAAACCCACCCGTCACCTTCACAACCACCATCACCTTCACAACCACCCGTCACCTTCACAACCACCCGTCCCCTGACAACACCCGTCACCCTGACAACCCCGTCAGCTTCACAACCACCCGTCACTTTCACAACCCCGTCACCCTGACAACCACCCGTCACCCTGGACAACCATCTGTTATCTTTTAACCCAACCCGTCACCTTCACAATCACCCATCACCCTCACAACCACCCGTCACCTTCACAATCCCCCCGTCACCCTCAAAACCCCCCGTCAGCTTCAAAACCCCCCGGTCGCTTCACACCACCCGTCACCTTCACAACCACCGTCACCCTCACAACCACCGTCACCCTCACAACCCCCCGGGTTCCTTCACAATCACCCGTCATCTCCCACCACCCATCACCTTCACAACCGCCCGTCACATTCACAACCACCCTTTCACCTTCACACCCACCCGTCACCCTCCACCCACCCGTATCCCTACAACCCCCCATTACCTCTACAACACCCGTCACCTCCACAAACCCGTCACCCTCACACCCACCCTTTCACCCTCACCCCCCACCCTCACACCCACCCGTCCCCCTCACAACCCCAGCCATCCCTCAACCACCCGTCCCCCTTTCCAAAACCCACCTGTCACCTCCACAATCACCCGTCACCCTCACAACCCCCGTCACCCCCACAACCACCAGTCACCCTACAACCACCGTCACCTCCACAACACCCGTCACCTCCACTACCACCCGTCACCCTCACACTCACCCGTCACCCTCACACCCACCTGTCACCCCTCACAACCACCAGTCATCCCTAAAACCCACCCGTCACCTCCACAACCCCCCGTCACCCTCACAACCACCAGTCCATCCCTACAATCCCCCGTCACTTCCACAACCCCCCGTCACCTCCACAACCACCCGACACCCCCACAACCACCCGTCTCTCCACAAAAAAACCCGTCACCTCCAAAACCACCCGTCCCCTCACAAACCACAGTCATCCCTGTACCACCAGTCATCCCTACAACCACTCGTCACCTCCACAACCACCCGCCACCTCCACAACCACCCGTCACCCTCACAACCACCAGTATCCCTACAACCACCAGTCATCCCCTACACCACCCGTCCCCCTCACAACCACCCGTCACCCTCACAACCACCAGCCATCCCTACAACCACCCGTCACCCCCACAACCCCCGTCACCCTCACAACACCAGCCATCCCTACAACCCCGTCACCCTCACAACCCCGTCACCCTCACAACCACCAGCCATCCTACAACCACCCTCACCTCACAACCACCGTCACCCTCACAACCACCAGCCATCCCTACAACCACCCGTCACCCTCACAACCACCAGCCATCCCTACAACCCCGTCACCCCCACAACCACCGTCACCTCCACAACCACCCGTCACCCTCACAACCACTCGTCACCCTCACAACCACCAGTCATCCCTAACAACCACCCGTCACCTCCACAACCACCCGTCACCCTCCACCCAACCAGCCATCCCACAACCACCCGTCACCTCCACAACCACCCGTCACCCTCACAACCACCAGCCATCCCTACAACCCCCCCGTCACCCTCACAACCACCGTCACCCTCACAACCACCAGCCATCCCTACAACCACCCGTCACCCTCACAACCACCAGCATCCCTACAACCACCCGTCACCTCCACAACCCCCCGTCACCTCCCACAACCACCCGTCACCCTCACAACACCCCCGTCACCTCCACAACCACCGTCACCCTCACAACCACCCGTCACCCTCACAACACCCGTCAACCTCACAACACCCGTCACCCTCACAACCACCCGTCACCCTCAAAACCACCCGCCCACCCTCACACCCACCTCACCTTCACAACCACCCGTCACCCTCACACCCACCCGTCATCCCTACAATCACCCGTCACCCCCAAACCACTCGTCTCCCCTTTCGTATAACAACCCTTTACCTCTAAAACCCACTCGTCACTCCCTTACAACCACTCGTCACTCCCTCTATAACAACTCGTCACACCTACAAACCATCTAGAACCACTCACAAAAAATCAAACATACAAAAATATTAACATTTTTTCAACATTAGTATGTTTATTCATGGAGAAACCTTAATACCCAGCAAGGCAAGACGGGAACATAAAGATTTAATAATTGTTTAAACTGTCATGGAACTCCATTTCTATTTCCATATTATTATATTATATTATATTATTTTTATATATTATATATTATATATATATATTTTATATATATATATATATATATATTATATATATATAATATATATGTCGTGCCGAATTTTGTAAAACTGGGCAATTAGCAAGAACTCATTTAAAATTTGTCCTTTCTGAAATTTTCTCATATACGTTTAAAGATATATTTTTTTCATTAATGTTGAATAAAAATTTATGATTTTGCACGAAAAGAAACTTAGAAAAACTTACCTAACCTTATTATACAAGAACAATTTATTTTTGCCCAACCCCCAAAATATTATTTTAGATTTGTTTACAATAATTTAATACTAAACAAACACAGTGAAATATATTTTTGTCGTTTTGGTTCGAATTTATTTTGGCGAAATTACTGCTACACAAATTTTCGTTGTCCTATATGGCACGATGGCGTTGCTATTTAAGCCAAGATCGCAAGTTCTGCTATTCGGCACGACATATTTATATATATATATATATATATATATATATATATATATTATATATATATATATATATATATTTTATATATACACTAAATGGCAATTAAAATAATTTAGGGAAAAGCAAATTCCATTGATGTCAAGAGAGCCTTGAAAAATAACAATAAAACTCATTCTTTGTTTATACTCTTCCCTGGCTCAGTAAGAGAGGAGAGAGAAGTTATGTAAGTCTGCCTGTCTCTGTCTATCTCTCTTTTCCTGTGGTGTGTCTGTCAGGCTTGGGGTAATTGTAACTGACGGTTAATGTAATTAATTACAATATTTTTAGAACTTATTTAACTTTTAGATTAAAAAGTAATTGTAATTGGCAGACGTCCAGTTCAAACCTGCTTAAATTACAAACTGGGACACTGTGATGGGCTAATGACAAAATGAAAGCACACGTCAAATGGTACATTCTGATGTGATTTTAAATGTTTGGTCAAGGCTTGAAAAAAAAAAGGTACCGTATTTTTCGACTATAAGGCGCATGAGCATATAAGACACACTATAAGATTTTTCGAAGCAGTTGTAACGTAACGTTAGTAAACAACTACTAAAGCGTAACCTAAAGCGTACTCTTGACCATGACATTGAGCATATAAGACGCAGGCTGATTTTTGACTTGTGGGAGAAAAACGCGCTTATATGCCGGAAAATACTATATTACAAGAGGACTATCCCTTCATTCGACGTAGATCCCTTGGATTATGGAGGGATTCACCTCCAGAGATGTTCTCTCTGAAGAAACCAGCAAGAGAAATGATGGATTTAACAGCCACTTCAGCACTGTCAGAGAGTATTTGTAAAGTAGGATTTTTTTCTTTTTTTTTTTCACTCCCAGTAGGACGTAGTTGGGACCTGCAAACCTTCCCTGATTACGTACAACTCAGAAATTTGTGGATTCCTTCCATGTTTTGAATCTTAATGATAATATCTGAATAGGGATGAGACTTATGGAAGTTATTGTGCACCATAAAGTCAGTATTATTTTTTCATTATTTTACAGGTGGTAAAAATGGTTATAATAATGACTATTAAATTTTTAAGGGGTGGACCGGTAAGCCAGCGGAAGGCCTCGGTCAGATGACCAAAAACTCCAGTGGCGGGTCATCATATAAATAAGACCCGCATCAGGAAACACTTGTCTGTTTCCTGACAAACATTACCTAAACCTTTCATTGTGATGTAACTCATTTGCAGATTTCTGCAACAACTCATTGTAACAATTCTTATAATTTTGTTCTTTTTTCAGTTTTTCTTGTTTAAATTGTAGTGAATAAAATTTAAAAAAAATAAAAAGTCTTGGGTCTAACACAGTAAATTATACTTTGTGAAACTAATTTTATTTGCTTAGTTGAAATCTTTGGCTAATTTGTGTAAGGAATATTATGTATATGTTGTACATCTGTTTGACTCCGACTGAAATGTAACTTACTGGTAACTTGTGTACTGTTCAAGTATACACATGAGATACTTGTGCAACATTTGAATGTTTCTATTCTGGAAGCGTTTCGCCATCCAGCAGCTTCTTCAGTCCATTGCAGAGAAATATGAACGATGAGGAGTTTAGTCCCTCGGCCCTTTTGGTCGATGTGTTTTAGTCCATCAATTTTAAAATGAAGAAAGCACTGGCTGGAGAAATGTTTCCACAATATAGATACCAAGTGGGTCATTTATCAAACTTATCAGTTTTCTAAAACTATTTACTCACCTGTTCGAGTACATACATTTAAATACAAAATATGAAACAAATACTTGCTTATTATTTTCATCGTTTAACAATGATTTCAACATTAGTTTAAAAAATGGAGTAACTGAAGAAAATAATTTTTACAAAATATCAAGTAATTGCAAATGAAAATCTTATAAGATTAATTTAAAATTTTTAAATGACTTTGAGTCAAGTATTTATTTTTAAGCGTGTGCACGGGTGTGTGGTCATGTACTTTTGGTTGCTATATTTAGATTGGCCAGACGAGAATTAGTTGCTGTGTGTGTGTGTGTGTGTGTGTGTGTGTGTGTGGTGTGTGTGTGTGTGTGTGTGTGTGGGGTGTGTGTGTGTGTGTGTGTGTGTGTGTGTGTGTGTGTGCTTTTCCGCGCGAGCGCATGCACGCAAATAGTGAGCGTAGGTTTGCCAAAGATGACTTACCACATGTAAGCGTTTACTCGTTTACGTGCGTGTATGTACGCGTGAACGAGTCAACAAATGACTCTCATCGAGGGGGTAGGAGAAAGAAGATATCAGGAATGGAGAAAAGAACAGTTATAAGGAAGAGAGGGGAAAACTATCAGCAACGAAGGAGAGACAGAGAGAAACAGACATGAAGAAGTGGAAAAACACATCTCACAACTGCGACCTTAAGTAGTAGTAGTAGTAGTAGGAAGTAGTGGTATGTAAATAGTAGAAGTAGTGGTAGTAGTAGTAGAAGCAGTAGTAGTAGTAGTAGTTATTCACTAAATCGAGCTGTTACAATCTGAAAACCGACTAATAACACGTGTGCATATGTGAAAAATATACAAGTGCAATAACTTGCACATGTGTCTATGGTTACTTGTGTAACAGCCGTGTGCTGAGACTACAACATTAAGTCTGCTGGTTTTCTGTGAGTTACTGTGGGGCGGGGAGTGGGATCACATGGTCAGCTCCTGGACCGTGGTGTGACAGAGGTTAATGTTGTGTACCTTTATCGTGCACGTACCTGTGGAGTAATGGGGGATTTCGTGAGCTATGCGTGCTGTTAATGTTTCGTTTTACGGCGAGGGCTGGGGAAACAGGTAACGCAAGTGTTGATATCTGTTATGTGGAGCGGTAAATCCGCGTGGGTCATTAGGCACAAATTTGTAGTGCAGGGTCCCTCCCCCTAATGGTGTGTGTATGTGTGTGTGTGTGTGTACTCACCTATTTGTGATTCCCGGGGTCGATACATAGCTCCTGCCCCGCCTCTTCACTGATCGCTACTAGGTCCACTCTCTTCTTGCTCCCTGAGCTTTATCATACCTCGTCTTAAAACTATGTTTGGTTCCTGCCTCCACTACATCATTTTCCAGACTATTCCACTTCCTGACAACTCTATGACTAAAAAATACAAGCATCTCTTGACTCATCTGAGTCTTCAACTTCCAATTGTGAACCCCCTTTTTTCTGGGTCCCTTCTCTGGAACATCCCGGGCACTGTTCCCCCTTATCTATTCTTCTCAGTTTTTTTGTATTCGTTATCATGTCTTCCCTAACCCTCCGTTCTCCCGTGTTGTCAAGGCCGAAATTTCCCCTAACCTTTTTTCGTATGACATTTCCCTTAGCTCTCGAGCTAGCCCCTGTTGCAAACTTTGCACTTTCTCTAAATTTTTGACGTGCTTGACCCCCGGGGGGGTTCCCAAAATGGTGTTTGCATTTCCAGTATAGGC
>NW_026473109.1:0-11062 GCF_026875155.1 Cherax quadricarinatus | reverse complement strand
AAGGGGAAACAGGAGCCCATGCCCCCTTTGTTTCAATAAAACTTTTCTCCCTAAAATCTTTTTCCTCTCCCCCTTCCCATACCTTCTACCAACCTGACCGAATTATTAACCACGTGCAACCTCAAATCATCTCATAACTAACCACAAAAATTTTTAAAATACATCACCCCTTCTTTACGACTGCACTACCCCACTCGGACCCGTCCCCCCCCCCCCAAGTTCCTAACCCCAAACCATACTTCTCCAATTTTACCCTCAACCAGTTGCACATGCAAACGTGTCGACCACTCCATAAAAAAGGGCGTTTATGGACTTTCCCCTCTCTAACCAATACAGTGGATTAATTTAAAAATAAGGGTTAATCCCTTTTCCCTCATTAAACCTAAGGGGAATTTACCCCGAATTTTGGTTGAAAAACCAAAAACAAAAACAAAACTATAAAAAACCTACAAAAACAGATTTAACTTACCTTCCTATACACCACACCTAATCGGGAAGAATATACACCCACAAATATAATATCAATAATAAGCATAAAACCATGCAATTCCAACTGTCAAAAAACACTTTTACATAACTGGAGTTTACACATAAAATTAAAAAAGAAAACATTACATGGTATCTCATTTTACAACTATTTATGTAAATATTTAATATAATCCAAAACAAATTAGCACCTTGACACTTGTCAAAAAGGTTTTTTTCCCACTGTGTGTTTAAATATACAATCCTTCTATATAGGGGAACAGCTTTAAAGGAAGTACTTTTCAGAACGTGTTTTAAAACTACAAAAAAAACCCCAAACATCATCCCAAAAACGTACACTTGACCCCTCAGTGTTTCCTTGTTTTTTTTTAATTTTTAACTCATCTCAATTAAAAAAAAGGTTTTCTATAAAAACACTGGTTTTATAAATTTTTTTACATTTTCAATACTGCATCCTAAAAACCATAACAGCGTAACCACCTATCCTTTACAGTGAGGTAATAAAATAACCCAAAAATGAATAGTAAATTATGACGTTCAGGTGTTACTGAATGAAAAACCCTATACTAAAAGCGAATATAAAATAACTCTCCGGAACAAACCAGTTCAAAACGAATGTATGCTCTCCCAAGCTCACTCTCTTTCCCCCTTAAAAACACTACTAGCACAACTTACACCCCCCCCCAAAACATTAAAGGAGACCCGCCCCTTTGCCCCCCCCCTTGTTCCCTGAGAAGTTTTTCTACATTTTAGTTTAAAACGATAACCTACCAAAAAATTTGGGCCCCATCCCCCCCCCCATATATTAACTATTCCTACACCTTGTCCTAAAAAACCTTGCGCTAACGTTTTTTTATCCTAAAAACTCCCCCTTTAATCTGCCTAAATTCCCCAAGAAAACATGAAAATTTAATCTGCCTTTAACATACATAAAAAGCCCCCCCCCCATTTCCCTTTACTACCCCCACTAACATCCACCCCAAAAGATCTAAGAAAAAAAACCCCCTCCCCCCCCCAACAAACCAAAAACCCCCGCCATCCAAAACTCTCACCATCCCAAAAAGATAACAAAAATATCCCCACATAAAAGGGGCATTTTCCTCCCCCCCCACAGAAAAAACATGTTGCCCTCTCAAAAACCCCCATTTTATGAAAACACTTGCTTGATGAAACCCACACCCATGAGAAAAGGGTATACCATCTCCCTGCCCCTTTTCTTTTTATCCTAAGCTTCCCGAACTTTCCCCATATAAACCCCCAGTTATACAGGGGGTATACTGCAACCCCCTGCAATACACCCCTTCCCCCAAAACCAACCTACCGGGGGGGGGTTTCCCAAACTTTTAACCTGCCCACTGTAAAACAAGAATCTTATTAATCTTCCCCTTTTCCAAACCCCTGCCACCCCCCCCAAAGTTTCAAGCATCCCTCATCACCCTATCCCCCCTAACCCCCCTCCCCCCCCCCCCCACCCTTAGATACCCCTGCTTAATATATAATGCCCATTCCCCTGGGCCCAACCCCAACAAACCTAGTCCCCCCCCTTTTCACCTCCATCATGACCACCCCCTTTGGGAAAAACCTTGCCCCCCAAACCCCCCCAAAACCCTTTTCAACACCCCCCTGTATTTCCTGAAAATTCCTTTGAAACCCTCAAAGGGAACACCTCCGCCACACCCCCGGAACCTTTAAATGCACCACCGGGGGTTAAATTTTACCAACCCCCCCTTTTGCGGGTAACGCCCATTTTCACTAACCCTCAAACCTTTTAATTTTCCCCCAAACCCCAAACTCTTTATTTTTTTTCTGAGTTAACCCTCCTACATTCCTGCAACTGCTTCATATCCCAATATCCCACAAAACCCAAATTTCGGTCAAAAACTTTCCACCCCAATCTCCTCCCCCAAATCTCCCCCAACCCCAAATTTCCTACCCCAAATAACCCAAGACTTGCAAAATTAATTTACCATTCCTAAAAAATTTCCAAAAACTCCAATTCACCTCCCCCAAACCCAAATTTTAAAAGGCCTCCCCACTGGGAAATAAAACATTTGTATACCCAACAAAAACCCCCCAAATTCCCCCCCCAAAAAATTTTTCCCCCCCCTCCCCCCCCCACAATTTCTCCCCACACCCAAAAAAGGATGTTGAAACACATGAAAAAGACCCAACTGCGACAGTGGGCAACCCTCCCCTTAAATCCCTTTCCCCACCCATCACCCCCCCCCCAGCTTTCCATTAACCTCCCCCCAAATGACGCCCCCTCATATAGAGTGGCACCCCCCTTTCCCCTCCCCCCCCCCCCCAAAACCCAACTTCCCCAAAACCAGCCCCACAAAAATTTCCCTTTTTCACGCAGCATAGGCCTAAACCCAACCCAACCAAGGACGCCCCCCCCTGGCAGTTCCTATAAAACCCCTTATCCCACTGTCCCCCATTCTTAAATAGTCCCCCCCGTACCCCCATACGACCCCCAATGAATGCTTTCCCAATTCCCTTTCTTTAACCTGTTCCCCAAAAACGTTGGGAAAAAATTTTTGTAATCTGTACACATTAACGAAAAAGGGACGAAATCCCCCAAACCCCTTCCCCCTCCCCCCCCTTCTTTGGCCCCCAAAACAACAACCCCAGTTTTCTTTTTTGCGCCCCCCTACCATGTTTCAACCCAAAAAATTCAAAACCCCGCGACAAGGCACCCTCGATCCTCCCAATGTGCCCTGAAAAAAACATTAGAAAACCCCAAACAAATTCCTGGTCCCTTTCCCCCTTTTAAACTCAACCCATTCACCACCTCCCCCACCTCGGGCCCCCTTTAAATTCCTCCCTCCAACAACCCCAAACCCCCTTTCCCCCAAAACCTGATGAACCCCAAAAAACTCAAATTTTTTTCAAACCCCAAAACCACCCCCCCCGTTTTCTTCCATTTCCCCTTAAACCAAGAATCAGTAACCTTTTATGCAATCTGTGTCAGAGGGGACCCTGTCCCTGCACATAACCCTCCCCCCCCTCCACGACAAATGTTTCCAGGGTTTTCCCCTCAATTTGGTTTTTCCCTTGAATTTTCGGAGTAAAAACCCCGGGTTTGGTTTATCCCCCTTTTAGAAAGGCCCCCCAAGCCTCCCCCTGACCCGGGTGCATCAAAACGTTCATTATGCATCTCCAAAAACGACTTCTAAGCCCCCCCAAAACCCTTTCCCACACCTTCCCTCCCCCCCCCCCATAACAATCATTCAACGGGCCCCCTCTAAATAACGGGGGGGCAACCAAACCCCGGGGGCCCATTCCCTGCCCCCTTCTTAAAAAATCCTGAAAATCTGAAACCTTTTGGGCCTGCAACTCCCCACCAATCAAGCAAACCCAAACTTCCTCATCCCTAGCCCCCCCAAAACCCCTTTTCCCCCACCAGGGCCTTAAAGGCCCCCCCCTTTTGTTTCTTCCTCCTGTAAAACCCTCACTTTTAAATTTCCAATAACTCTGATATATTCTCCGGGGTAACCATCCACGCCCAGGTCACCAAACACTGCTCGGTTACAGAAAAAACCCACGTCTACTGTTTTTAACCCTCTCCCCTCCTATCCCCTGCCTCACTTTAAATCCTATCCAACCTTCCCTCAAAATTTCCCCCTTACATAGGTGTTTTTTTCCCCTGATCCCCCCCCCCCTTCCTACCCATTACGCCCCCCGACGTCTCGAAAAGCCCCCGTAAGACACGCAAACCCCAGCCCCCCCCCCCCTGGGAAATTAGTCTCCTTGCCTAATCACAAAAATTCCAATCACCTCCAATTATCCCCAAAGCAGGAAAACCCCTAAGATAGTAATAACAAAACTCCCGAACAAAGTCTGTTTTACCCTCACTTTCCTTTCGCGGGCAATAACTCCCACCAAAACATACCCTGTTTTCCCCCCCCCACCCATCCACTCGAACAACCTCCCCCCTCCCCCCCTCCTCCCACCCCATAACTCGCAACGGCCCGGGTCCCCTTTTGGGACCAAAACAGCCATTTCCCCCTTTAAAAGCTTTCCCCAATGCTTAAAAAATCGTAAAAAACTCCCCTACCGATTTAAAGGTTATGTTCCTGAAAGGAAAAAAACATCCACATCATACCTTTTGAGGAACCACTCCAACCATCCCCCTTTTTATTTTCAGTCTTTGGGCCCAAATTCTTTTTAGTGTTACACACCTGAATGGTAAAGGGAAAAGGGCGGCTTCCCTCTGTGCCGCTGTGGCTTGCCCCACACTTCCCTTCAATTTCTCCCCCTTTTCCCTTACACTTTTTTTAATAAAACCCCCCAAACCCCCCCTGTCCCCCACCCCCCGATTTTCCCTGTACTCTCCCTCCGTAGGGGATTTTTTCCCCCAACCCCCTTTTTCCGGGGGCCCCATGCCTTCTTAACCCCGGGGGTCCTTTGGGGGGGGGTTAAAACTCGTCTAATTCATCCCCCTTTTTATGCCGTTTCCTAGGGGCCCCCGCCATTTTTCCCCAGGAATCCTCCCGGGGGGGTATCTCCCCCAAATTTATCCCGGGGGGGTTCCCCTTCCCGGTCCCCCCCTTTCAATTAAGGGGTGCCAAATCGCTGCCGATCACTGGGCCTTCCTTTCATGTCCTTTTTTTGTGATAGAAAACCCCGGGCCTTATTTTCTGGGGCCCCACGAGAGGTGGTGCAGTATTATCCCCCTGCTGCCCCCCACGGGACCAGTACACTACAGTCCCTCTCCAAACAAAGCCTCCTCCAAAATTTCCCCTGGAGTACAGACCCCCAAAGGGACACCCCCGTGTCGCCTCCACCACGCCCCTCCCCCTTTCCACAGGCTTTGGAGAGGATCCCCATCCCCCCCGGGGATGTGGAAAACACGCCCCCCAACTGTTCTCTCCCCCCCTTTTTCCCCCTTTCCTCACCCCATAGAGGGGTCCCAGTTTTCCCCCGTCTCCCCCAAACACTCATCTGCGGGGGCCCCCTTTCCCCCCGGGGCTGGCCCCCTTGGGGCAATCAGGGTGCACTTTGCGCTGCTAAAGTTTATTTAAAGGGTTTCAAAGACAGACGTCCCCCTTTGTCCCACATAAGACACAAATACCTGATTTTGTTGCCCGGCAAAAATAACATTTCAATATAAGGGTTCTTAATTTCACTTGAAGTTTATGAACCTTTCCCGGGAAAGGGCCCCATAGGTCCCTCCCCCCATACCCCCCCCTAGGGCCCCATGAAGACTCCCCTAGTTGCGAAAAAGTCCTCTATCCAAAATTGGTCCCCCTCAAAGGGTAATTTCTCCCCCGTTTCCCACGTGTAGTAATAGACCCCTCATGCATACACAAATCCCTTTGTCGAGTTGAGGCACATTCGGGGTTCCTGGACTCCCCCCACCAAAACTGCGTTAAAAAATGGCTCCCAGAAACTTTTCCAAAAAACTCTTTTCACCCCGTTAAGGGCCCCATCATAAAAGTTCCTCGGGAAAGGGGTACCATTAATCCCTAATAATTGCAGGAAGAAATAGGGGGGGGGGGGGGGGGGGGGGGGGGGGGGGGGGGGGGGGGGGGGGGGGGGGGGGGGGGGGGGGGGGGGGGGGGGGGGGGTTTTTGGGGGGGGGGGTAATTTTTTCATTTTGGTCAGGAAAAACGGCCGCAGACAACCCCCCCGGGGAAGTTTTTGGGGCTAAAAACCGCCTAAATGGGGCGCCCGGCCCAATAGCGATGCGAAAAAATTTAAAAAAACTTTAAAAATAAATTACACTAATAGCAGGATTGTTTTTATACTGCGCGCAGTTTACCACAAAAAAAAGAAAAAAACCCAAAAATTTTCTCACATGTTAGCCTACCAGCTTTCCCCCCTGCTTTATTTTAAGGGCCCCTAAATTTTTAGTATAAAAAATATGTCAAACGCATTGGCCCCCCCTAAGATGTATATACACGACCCAAACAAATTTAAAGGGTTTAAAGGGAACTTCATCTACTTGTTGACAAAATTTTTTGAAAATGGTAAAAAAGTTAAATTTTAAATATACCTTTAAGTTAAAATGGGGCTTTTGGATTCCTGTTTTGACTGGTGTGAGCACTAAGTTTCCCCCCTAGTATTATTAGTAGTTGGGGATTTTTTAGAGATTAACACTCATTTTTTATTTTGGCATTAAATCAAGAAACTACAGTAAACCCTCTATTTTCCCAACACACTAAATATGGCCCCCCCCCGCAGACAGGACAGACAGACAAAAGACACAGACACCGACATACAGACACATACACACACACACTTGATAAAATACAGTACATATTAAGTAAAAAAAAATTTTATCAATACTTAAAAAAAAAGTTATGTAAAAACCTCACAAACCTTTAAAAAACTTAATTAACTGAGATCCCCCGATACAAACCCTTATCCCCATTTTTCTTCAAATTAAACCTTTTTTTTTTGTAATTTTGAGAAATTTTTTTTTCCCAAAAAAATTTAAAACCTTTTTTCGAAAGTAACTCATGCACAAATTTTGGGAAATTTCAAAAAAGGAAAAAATGCTCAGAAACTAGTTAAAAGTAACTTTTGGGAGAAACTTGGGTCAAACCATTTAAGGCCTGTTCCCTGCAGGGCCCCCACAAATTCAAAATTATTAACTTTTTTGAGGGAAGACTCTTCCCTCTAGAGTGGCCCTCTCTCCACCAAAGTAAACCACCAAAAAATTTTCTGAATAAAACAAATAAAAATACTTTTCAATTTAAAATTTTAGGCAACATACATCCAAAAACACAAACTTTAAAATTATTTTAAAAGGGCACCCACTTTCTTCACTTGCTCTCTAAAAAACCTTATGGGGTTTAAAAAAAAACACAGTGGAACCTCGGTTGTCGAACTTAAAACGTTCCAAAATTTTGCTTTAAAAAAAACCCAAAAAGGGCCAAAACCAAAGCAATTTTTCCCCTAAAAAAATATTCAAAAAAAATAATCCCGTTTTAGACCCCAAAAGGACAAAATAATAATTTTTTTTAAAAATGTATTATTGCATAAAAAAGTAAAAATGAATAAGAAACCCGTTTAATACTGAAAAAATAAATGAAAGTTTTTAAAAAGCCCCCTTACCCCGTCAGAGAAGACTAAAAAAAAAAACTGGAAGCAGGATATTTTGGGGGAGAGGAGGGAGGTTACGCTTTGGGAAAGG
This sequence comes from Cherax quadricarinatus, assembly GCF_026875155.1. NCBI lineage: Eukaryota > Metazoa > Arthropoda > Malacostraca > Decapoda > Parastacidae > Cherax > Cherax quadricarinatus. The sequence goes on along the minus strand of NW_026473109.1, from coordinate 3,435 downwards.
GAAATTTACCTTTTATTAACATGTCAGACAAAAGTCCTTCGGTGTTGTTTTCTCTTTTTGCCTCTTTTTACCCACTCACACATTTTTCCCGGCTCACTGTTCTTTTTCCCCACTAAAAAATTGCCAGTGAGATTTATTTCAGGGGTCCGTTTCAACACTCGTCTAATTTAGAACAATTTCACGCAAAGTACATGTTAAAAAAGCCCGATGGCCAAATGCTTTGTCTGGATTGGGATTTTTTTAGCAAAAATCCGCACACAGGGGCCCTTTCAGCACAACAAAAATTTCCCCGGACAAGGTTTCAATGGCACATCAACCTTTTCCCCCTCTTCCTCTGATTTACACTCCCCCCTTCTTTCAATCTGTTTCCCGCTACTTTTGAAGGTTTAAAAATTTCTTCTGGGGGTAAAACCCTTGGGGGGGGTTTCCGGCAGGGCCCCACCCCCACGGCCCCCTCTGAACCAGGCCTTTGTTGGGGGAACCCCGGCTAACAACCCCGGGTTTTTTCTTTCTTGGGGCCCCATGCAAACGACGTATAACCACAGCCCGGGTGTCAAATAAATGATTTTTAGGTCCGGGTTTAGTGCCCTTTTTTGAAGACAGCCCTCAGCTGGGAACAGTCTTTTTTGGGCCCCCGACACTTTTTGTTCTCTCATTTTAAATCCTACAGCACCCCTGCTTTTCCCTTGCAGGAATGTTGCATCCCTGCGGGGGTCTTTTGCTTTCATAGGAATTGATTTTTGTGTGCAAGTTTTGGGTACTAAAACCCTTTTAGGGGTTTTCCCCAAGGGTATAAAAATCAGTATCTCCCCCTTGCCTGGGTTTCCCGGGGAAAACAAATTTAAGGGACTTTTAAACCCCTTCCCATTTAATTTTAAAGGGGCTTTATCGTAATTATTTTTGCCCTGAAAGTTTTTTTAACTTTTCTTAGGAAAAGGGAAATTTTGGGCCCGGGTTGAAGGGGGGATTTATTTTACAACAATAAACCATGGGAAAAAAACAAATGTGCAACATCTGGGTATCTTTAAATTTTAGACTTTTCCCCAACCCCGTGGGTTTATTTTAATACAAATTCCCATTTAAAATAAAATTGAAGACCGTAGGGCTATATACAGAAGAAGGGGGTAATCCCGTCCCCCACCTAGGAGTAGGGGCAAGGGACCGCAGTCGTTGGGGATTTCCCTTTCACCCAAAAATATTCAAAACCAACAAAATCCCCCCTAGAAGAGCCCAAATGGGTTTGAAGAAATCATTTTCTTGGCATCCCAATTTTTTTAAGGTTCTCAATTTTCCTCTTTCCCTTTTTTTTAGCAGAAATTTTATAGGGTCCAAAGGTTTTTGGTCTTTGAAGTAGATCCTCTGATATTATCATCCCGGTTCTTTTTCATTACTTTTTCGCTCTATTTATGGTTAAAATTGTTTTTTATAAAACCCGAAATTTTTTTAAATTTTCCCAAGTTTTTCCATATATGATAGGTTTAAAATTTCTTCCCTTGAATTTTTATATAGTTTTGAAAAACCCCCTTTTAAGATTTTTGGTTTGGATGCCGGTGGATTTGGGTTCTTGATAGGAAATGCGGGAAGAACAAAAGGGAAAACAATGGAAAAACAAATTTTTCTTTCCTATGAGATAAATGGGGGGACCCAGTATTTGGCTTTTAAACAAGATTCACGGTGACTGCCCAGTTTTATTGATAATCTTGGTTCTTTTTAGAATTATAGATCCATTACGCAACCTTTCCGGGTTTTTTCCCTTTATCAAATTTTTCTCTATTACCCAGGTATTGTTGAACCTTGCAAGCCGGTGTTACTCCAACATTGTTACCTCAATAGTCCAGCCCCTTTGCCGGGGCCAGTAGGGGGAACAGGTGGTACTGCCTAAACCCTTTCCCTGTGTATACTAGGGGGGACGGGAAAGGGGGGCCCCCTTTTCAGCCCTTTAAAAAGAATAGTTCATAAAGGGGGAGTTACCGCAATTTACCAACCCTTTATCCTTCATACCTTAGGCCAGGGGCCCCAAGGACCAATACCCATCTAAGAAAACCCCTCATTTCAAAGCAAATTGTAAAGTCGGCCCCTTCTTCCATCGGGATCTTTCCCCAAGGCAAATCCCCAGGGCAAAGATAAAGATAAAATTTGAAAGGCCTTCAAAGGCCATGGTCCCAAATCCCTAAAAATCAAAAAAAGGGTTCAACAAATCACAACAAGCACAAAGAAGCTCAAGAGTAAACCCGAGGAGTCTGAAGCTGTGCCCCAACGCACATTTATAGTCACACCATGGTTTAAAAACCACCAAACAAGTTTCAAACCCCTTTTTCCCTTTATCCAATTGCAGTGACAACGTGTTCCATGGGGAAATCCAAAGGAATTAAAGGGCATCAACCAAATTTTAGGGATGAGAAAAAAAAATTTTTTGCAAATTGAATAACAATTTTAGGTAAACTGTAGGAAAAAATTATCGATCCCCACCAATCCGGCCCCAAGAAAAACACGAACTTGCATAGGCCATGAATCTGATAGGACTATTCAAGAATTTAGTTTTGTATAAAATGGCAAAAATAAAGGGTAGAAAAGATGCCTTCAAAAACTGGAAAAGCCAAACAAATAACAACCATGGTATTCTATCCAGGTTAATATAACACCTAACACACTTAAAGGGTTTAATTTTTTCATAGAATATAAAAATTTAAAAAAACACCTACATTGAAACACTAATTATAAGCCTTATTTTATATTTTATTAAACCCACGGGGGAAATACAGATAATAATGAAATAATTTTTTTCCAAACAACGGCCGTCCCACGACAGGGCCAAAAATAAAGAAAACCCCCCAAGAAAAACAATTCCACATTTTAAAACCCATACAATATGTGTTTGCAGGGCCCAGTTCAAAGTAAGAACAATAAGTATAAACAACCCCCCAAACTGCCAATTGGCCAAGCCCCCTTAAACCCTAAAATTCCACGAGCTTCTCGTCACGTTGGTTGGTGCGAAACGAAAAATTTAAAAAAGGGTTTTTACAAAGGGGGGCTTCGCAAAAACCCCCCAAAAAATTACCCCCTAGTAACTCCGGGAATATCAAGGCCCTCCTCTATCGCCAAACCCTAGGACAACCAGTTCCCTGGGGTTGTCCAAAAATTTGAAAATAAAAATTTTTTTGCTTTTTTAATTTAAAAAAATATTTTTTGAAATTATAAATAAAAAAAATTTGGCAGATTGGATAGCCGGGGGGGAGGGGGGGGTTTGGGGGGGCTGTTGCCTTTACCTTTTTCTTACCTTATTTATAAATTTTTTGGGTTAAAAAAAGCCCGGTTTTACCAACCTTGGGTTGAATAATTATCAACCGGTTTCTGGGTGCGCAACCGGGGGAGGGCCCAACCCGCGTCGGCTGGGTTTTAGGTGTTCCCCAGTTGGCTGCCATTTTTGGAACCCCC
>NW_026473108.1:0-11601 GCF_026875155.1 Cherax quadricarinatus | reverse complement strand
CCAATTCCCCGGGTCTGCCTCGACGGCCGGTGAGTACCCTTTTTCGTCTCTCCCAGGTCCGGGGGATCCGCCTGTGTCCCCTCAGGCTTTCCTCCCTTCCCCATTTCCCCCGGGTTGCCTCGAGCCGGGGGAGTATCCTTTTTTCGTCTCCTTTCCCGTCCGGAGTCCGCCTGTGTCCCCTCAGGCATCCTCCCTTTCCCCCCAAACTTCCCCAGGGTCTGCCTCGACGGCCGTGAGTATCCTTTTTCTCTCTCTCCAGGGTCCCCCTGTCCCCGGGAGTCCCCTTTTTCCCCAGGGCATTCCTCCCATTCCCCACTTCCCCAGGGTCTGCCTCGACGCCGTGAGTATCCTTTTTCGTCTCTCCCAGGCCGGTTCCAGGAGTCCGCCTGTGTCCCCTCAGGCATCCTCCTTCCTACTTCCCCAGGTCTGCCTCGACGCCAGTGAGTATCCTTTTTCGTCTCTCCCAGGTCCGGACTCCGCCTGTGTCCCCTCAGGCATCCTCCACTTCCCTTCCCAGGTCCTGCCCAGGGGAGTACCTTTTTGCTCCGGTCGAAGGCCAGGTGATCCCCTTCCCCCTTCCCCCACACCCCAACCTTGACTCCCCCCCCCGGGTCCGTGGTTCCAGGAGTCACCGTGTGACGCCAGGTGCTCCCCCTTCCCCACTTCCCCACCCCAACCTTGCAACCACCCCCCAGGTCCGTCGGTTTCCAGGAGTCCAGCCTGTGCGAAGGCCAGGTGCTCCCCCTCCCCACTTCCCCCACCCCCAAACCTTGACACCCTCCCCCGGTCCGTGTTCCAGGATCCACCCTGTGTAGCCAGGTGCTCCCCTTCCCACTTCCCCCACACCCCACCTTGCCACAACCCCCCCCCCGTGAGTCCGTGTTCCAGGAGTCACCTGTGCGAAGGCCAGGTGCTCCCCCTTCCCACTTCCCCCACACCAACCTGCCACCCCCCCCTCCGCCGGGTTCCGGTCCGTGCGAGGCCGGTGTTTCCCAGTCCCCACCCAATTGACCCCGGGTCCGTGTTCAGGGTCCACATCTTGGACAGGGCTCCCCTTCCCACTTCCCCACCCAACTTGAGGGTCCTTCGGAGTCCACCTGTGGAAGGCCAGGTGCTCCCCTTCCCCTTCCACCACACCCCACCTTGCAAAACCCCCCCCCCGTGGTCCGTCGGTTCCAAGGTAGTCCACCTGTGCGATGGCCAGGTGCTCCCCCTTCCCCACTTCCCAAGGTCGCCTCGACGGTCCGGTGAGTATCACTTTTCGAGTCTCCCTCCCAGTTCCGCACTCACGGCTCCGTGTTCAGGATCCCTGTGCACCAGGCATCCTCCACTTCCCCACTTGCACCCCAGGGTCTGTCCCTCGAAGGCCGGTGCATCTCCCTCTTTCCTCCTCTCCCAGTCCGCCCAGGATCCGCCTGTGTCCCCATCAGGCATCTCCCCCTTCCCCACTTCCCCAGGTCTGCCTCGACGGCCGGTGAGTATCCTTTTTCGTCCTCTCCAGGTCCAGGACTCGCCTGTGTCCCTCAGCATCCTCCCTTCCCCACTTCCCCAGGGTCGCATCGACGGCCGGTGAGTATCCTTTTTCGTCTCTCCCAGGCTCCAGGACTCCGCCTGTGTCCCCTCAGGCATCCTCCCTTCCCCACTTCCCAGGGTCTGCCTCGAGGGCCGGTGAGTATCCTTTTTCGTCTCCCAGTCCAGTGTCCAGGACTCCGCCTGTGTCCCCTCAGGCATCCTCCCTTCCCCACTTCCCCAGGTCTGCCTCGACGGCCGGTGAGTATCCTTTTTCGTCTCTCCCAGGTCCGCGTGTCCAGGACTCCGCCTGTGTCCCCTCAGGCATCCTCCCTTCCCCACTTCCCCAGGGTTGCCTCGACCCAGGTGAGTATCCTTTTTCGTCTCTCCCAGTCCGCGTGTCCAGGAGTCCGCCTGTGTCCCCTCAGGCATCCTCCCTTCCCCACTTCCCCAGGGTCTGCCTCGACGGCCGGTGAGTATCCTTTTTCGTCTCTCCCAGGTCCGTGTGTCCAGGAGTCCGCCTGTGTCCCCTCAGGCATCCTCCCTTCCCCACTTCCCCAGGGTCTGCCTCGACAACCAGTGAGTATCCTTTTTCGTCTCTCCCAGGTCCGTGTGTCCAGGAGTCCGCCTGTGTCCCCTCAGGCATCCTCCCTTCCCCATGGGTCTGCCTCGACAACCAGTGAGTATCCTTTTTCGTCTCTCCCATGTCCGCGTGTCCCCTCAGGCATCTCCCTTCCCCTTCCCCGGGATCCGTCGAGTTCCAGGAGTCCACCTGTGTTGAAGGCCAGGTGTCCCCTTCCCCACTACCCCACACCCAAACTTGCACAAATCCCCCCCCCCCGGGTTCCCGTGGTTCCCAGGAGTCCACCTGTGGCGAAAGGCCAGGTGCTCGCCCCCCTTCCCCACTTCCCCCACACCCCAACCTTGCCACAACCACCCCCCCGGGTCCCGTGGTTTCCAGGAGTCCAACCTGGGCGAAGGCCCAGGTGCCCCCCTTACCGCACTTCCCCCACACCCAACCTTGCACAAACCCCCCCCCGGTCCGTGGTTCCAGGATCCACCTGTGGCGAAGGCCAGGTGTCCCCCTTCCCCACTTCCCCCCACACATCCCAACCTTGCACACACCCCCCCCGGGTCCTTGTTTCCGAGGAGTCCACCTGTGCGAAAAGGCCAGGTGATCCCCCCTTACCCACTTCTCCCCCACACCCCAACCTTGCATACAACACCCCCCCCCCCCGGGTTCCGTGGTTCCAGGAAGTCCCACCTGTGCGAAGCCAGGTGCTCGCCCCTTACCCACTTCCCCCCCCACAGACCCCAACCTTGCACCCCCCCGGGTCCGCGTGTCCAGGAGTCCATCTGTCCGCACTCAGATATTTCCCTTCCCCACTTCCTTCCCCAAGGTATCCTCGCCTTTTTCCCAGGTCCATGTGTCCAGGAATCCATCCGTGGGCCCCCGATGTCTCCCCTTCCTTCACTTCCCTTAGGATATCTTCAGCCCTCAGCCTTCCCGCCAGTTATGTATCCCTCCGTGATCTAGCCAATGAGACGAGCCTTTTGCTGGTCTACGGTAGAGACTGTCCAGGTGGGGGAATTACAGGAGGGTGGACACATTCAGAAACTGCGTCCCTGTAAATACACCCACCGAGACAGTCTAGATCGTAGATCAGCCCAGAACGCAGCAACTACCGTCCAGTTCGACCACCAAGGCCTGGTCACTCAGTGAAAAATTTGGGAGTTCTATTTAATTTACAACAATTCATCAACATTAAATATAAGTTTCTTTTTTGCTTAATAAGCACTTAAGTGCATTTGTGAATGTTTTGTTGTAATAACTGTAAGAAGTATTAAACTTTCGTGTTTTTATTTTGTTATTTGTCATAGTATTTGGAAAACGATCAGTTACAAGCGCCGCATCCACAATGTTAATAATCCACTTTATCTGACTTTTTTGGGTTATCCTGGGTAATTTACATATTCGTTAAATAAGTAATGAAAGATTGTGTAAGTGTTTTTACATGTACTTGTACCTAAGAAACTTACTAACTACACATATACTTGGTTTTTACACTCACTTTACGCATTTTCCATAAACGAAGCTTGTGGTTTCTCCCATCATTCATAACACTCATAAACTGCGCACATGAGCACACACACACACACACAACACACACACAACACACACACACACACACACACACAACACACACACGTACTCATATACAACAGGCCTAGTGTCTAATCGACATGGCCTAGAACAAAATGGTAACTAACACACACACACACACACACACACACACACAACACCACACACACACACACACACAACGTATGTACACCAAATTTGTACCCATCCCTGTTATGCACTCTAACTCACGGTTGGTTAAAAATTAGTTTTGTCTTTTAAAAATAAAATCGAAAACTTGGAAGTAGAAGAAATCAGTCTACCTAAATGTTGGGGTGAATCAGGAACTTTATATATTACATATGTGATTGAAATTAATGTTGGTTTTTCGGTATTTTTAAGACATCTAATATGAAAGGTGTGAAAAGTTACTAGTTATAGGACACTTGTGGGTCAGGTAAAGTTGCTGGTTTTAGACACTTGTGGTCAGGTATATTACTATTTTAGACACTTGTGGTTCAGGTAAAGTTACTAGTTTTAGACACTTTGTGGTCAGGTAAAGTTACTATTTTAGACACTTGTGGGTCAGGTAAAGAATTCAGGGAAACGGTTAACCAAACTTGATTCCTAAGAGATGGGCACTCTGAAGGAGTTGTTGGGATTTTGCAGATTGCGTGGCATTTATCTGTGATGTTTGTGCGCAAATGGCAAGATCCAACATCCAAAATGTTGATAATCAGCAATGAAAACGGTCATTAGCTAATGGGCTGAATCTCTGTCATGGTTCCTTAGGAGGATCAATAATGCGAGCTCTGAACTGGTAGGAACCCTTCTCTGGTAAATGCCAGAAGGTTACAGCCAGATGGGTCTGCGAGCCAGCTGTCGTGGTTTGGTTACTGTACACGATTTCAAGTAATAATAATCTCCAAATACAAATTTAATCAAAAAAAACAACAGGCACAATACACGCGACTGAAAACAATAAACAATACCTGTTTTTGTGACTTTTCGATCCCAACCTGGGCCCTTTAAATGTCACCACTAACATCAAAGGTTCAGCTTCAGGTAGGTTTGCCAGGGTGTGACCTGACCCAGGCCGTTCCTCCAGTGTGTGACCCCGGAAAAAAAAAAAAATAAAAAAAAAAATGGCTCCCGAAAAGTGTCGAGTTTTTGTATTAGAGTGATACACCCGTTTACAGCCCTATGGCAGGGGGCACGGTGTGGCATTCATGCCAAGTGGGAGTTCCGTTTGCAGTCCTATGGAGTGGGCAGCCCTATGTCCTAGGGCACGGTGATTCTTATTCAAGTTTAAGGTGGAGTACATTTACAGCCCTATGACAAGGACACCAAATAGTTTGCAACGTCAGGCGGAGGGCTGTTCACACCCTATGGGCAGGGACAGTCCTAATAACAAGGGCATGGCAAGTCTTCTTCAGCAAAGTGGTGGACAGTTTTAAAACTACAATCATCGTCAACGTTCTTTAGGTGGGTTACAGCACAATTTGGTTCAAGTGGTGTAGAGCTGGTGTTCTTGGCTCTCCTGCTCTCTAAAGTTCTGTTGCATTTAAGCCATTTCCTGGCACTTGGGCACCAAGACTAAATCTTAGTCCCTGTTTTGTCTCTGTAGATGCCACATATTTACCATTGCACTATCAAATGCTCGCAAACTTCAGAACACTCATGACTTGACCTTTTCTTCCCTCTCCTCCTCCTCCTTCTCCTCCTCTACCTCTTCTCCTTTCCTGTTTTTTTCCTTTGATTTTCCTTTTTTGTGCCCAGGTGTGTTCTGCCCTTCATCCCACCCCCCTGTGTTTTATGGTCCCTAGTCTCGTGGGTCATATAATGCCTCTCCCTTCAGTGCTCCTTTGTCTTGGGTCCTTTGACTTCCTCCACTTCTACTACACTACTACTACTACTACTAAGCTTTTAACACTAAACTTTTGCCTCTCTTCATTTCCCCTTTTCTGTTTAAACCACTACTCTCCCTACTTACTACTACCACTACTACTAACACTACTCTAACACTTACTACTACCACTACTACTACTTACCACTACTACTGTCCACTACTACTTCCACTACTAGCATTACCTCTACCGCAACTTCTCCACTTCATTCTTCCTTCCTTTTCTTTTTTCCATCCCATCCTGTCCCCATCTTCTTATCTACTTGGCTCCGCCCCCACCTTTAGTGTGTTAGCGTGACTTGTAAGTGGTCCCAAATTGGACCGAAACGTTCCGTCATAAGCTTCTCTCTCGTATGTGCAGGCTACTCTCTCTATTAGATCAACACTAACGCATTATAACTTACGAAATAGTAACAACAAATACAATTCAGGGAACGGGTGGGATGTGAACCCATGGCAAGTGAGTCCCAGGCTTGTGCGTATCACTACTTGACTCAGTTGTCTGTAATAGAGCTAGCTGGCCAGCTGTGGCTGAGTGATAACCACACTGGCCTGTGAGTTTCAGTAGTCACCTGCCATGGGTTTTAAGCCCCACCAGTTCCCTGATGCAGGACTCGATACAGTGGAATGGAAATTGCAAGATTCGAAACAGTGGAATGAAATTGCACGACAGAAGAGACCACAACGAATGCAAACAGAACTTGAAACATAATGGAAATAAATTACTTGTTAATGTTTACTGTAAGCATCAAAAACAACAAAGATCCGCTAAAAGCATTTGCATAATATGTACAAAGCTTCAGCTAGCTACATGGTGTCCTATTGGGTAGTCGGCCCTACCTTAATGCTCCCAATATATATAGATATATATATATAAATATATAAATATATATATATATATATATATATATATTTATATATATATATATATATATATATATATATATATAATATATATATATATATATATATAAATGGTCGTGCCGAATATATAAAAATGGCCATAGCAAGAACTCATTTAAACTCAAGTCCTTTCTTTCTGAAATTTTCTTTTATATGTTTAAAAGATATATTTTTTTCATTAATATTGATGTAAAAAATTTTTAATTTTTTGCACCAAAAGAATCTTAGAATACTACCTAACCTTATTATAGCAAGACAATTTATATTAGCCTAACCCAACTAAATATATTTTAGATTTGTTTGCAGTAATTTAATACTAAACAAACACAGTGAAATATATTTTTTTCGTTAGGTTCAGAATGATTTTGGCTAAATTACTGGCATAACCAAAATTTTCACTTGTACTATATGGTCAAGATGAGCGTTGCTATTTAAGCCAAGATCGCAAGTTCCTATACATATATATATATATAATATATATATATATATATATATATATATATTTATATATATATATATATATATATTTAATATATATATATATATATATAAATATATAATATATATATATAAAATATATATATATATATAGATATATAATATATATATAATATATATATATATATATATATATATATATATAATCATATTCAGTTGACACTGAGGTAAACAAACCATACCACTGGCGGGGATAGAACCCGCGGGTTCTATCCCCACCCGTGTATGGGTTTGTTTGCAATCATGTCATTACATTACGTGGAGTCGGTGACATTGATGTAGCAACGCTTTGCCATCCCAGGGATTTAATTAATCAACAATAATAAAAATATACCCCAAAATGTTGGATAATGATACGGAATTTGCAGAGATAAACTGGATGCAATTCAAAGGCTAAAAAACCACCTCTACCATATTAGTACCTTCAAGGAAGGTTCCTTGATGCTGGTGAGGGGCTCTTGATCTAGGGAAATTGGATTTGTGCTCCAGTTCCCTGAATTAAACCTGAATACTTTCTTCATCTCCCCACAGCACTTATAATCCAAACCATTTAGCGCTCCTTCCCTCCCCCTCGATTATAATAATACTGAATTAGCAGTTTCCATTTTAAACTGCTCGTGTTGCTCAACTACCACTCCATATATGGGTACAAGTAGTTTATCTACGTACTTCTAGTTTCTGTGTCACCCTCCCTGCTGTAGTAAATAACACATTGTGAGGAAAACATAATCACCTACTGGTACATGAAGCCTCTGTGGATCACAGTGAAGTAACAGGTAGTTTAAGATAGAAACAGTACTGATTTCTAGAGGTAGTTGTACATGACGTTTTCTATCCTTTACATCTTAAATTCCATGTCATTGTTCCCATATAATATTTTTCTTCCATTTTCATGTTGTTGGAGGACATGAAGGGAGTTGTAAAGTAGGAGAGAAGTCCCCTCCCTGTTTTTCTAGCCTTGACTAAACTCACCAAGGTAATGTACGGTAACCCCTTATCTAAGAAATATGTAGCCTTGTCGATGAACTTTCCGTGTAGATTCCATAACTCCGATGCCTCACTCTCATGTCCTCTAGTCGTCCTTCTATCTCCCTCTTCCTCTTCTCAGCCTCTTCCCTTCTCTCTTCTCCCTCTTCCTTCTTCTCTCTCTCCCTCCTTCCTCTTCTCTCTCTCCCTATCCGTCCTCTTCTCACCTCGCTCTTCTCTCTCCCTCTCTCTACTTTCCGCTTATTCAACTTCTCTGCATGTGTTAATTACTTTTCCGTCATTGTTAAAAGCCTCATCGGCCGGTTTTAAACATTCAGGTTTCTTCCTGCTCACCCAGGATGTTCGTTAAGATAATTTTCACTCTGGTACTATGTGTCACCCCACAGTACTCCTGCTACTGTGTCACCCCGCAATACCTGCTACGTGTCACACCCCCACAGTACCTTCTACGTGTCACCCCACTGTAACTTCTAACGGTGTCACCCCACAGTACCTGCTACTGTGTCACCCCACAGTACCTACTACTACGGTGTCACCCGGGAACCCGCAATAACTCTGCTACGTGTCACCCCACAGTACCCTACGTGTGTCACCCCACAGTACCTACTACGGGTCACCACCCCACAATGTACCTGCTAAGGTGTCACCCCACATACCTACTACGGTGTCACCTCCGCCGCAATACCTGCTACGGTGTCAACCCCAACAGTACCACTACGGGTGTCCACCAACCCCTCACCCCTCCGCAATAACCTGCTACTGGGTCACCCCACAGTACCTGACTATACTACTGTGTCACCCCGCAATACCTTAGCTACGGTGTCACCCCACCAGTTAACCTTTACTTGTCACCCCACGTACCTACTACGGTGTCCACCCCGCATAACACTGCTACGGTGTCACCACAGTACCTTCTACGGTGGTCCATCCGGGGGCCACCCCAAAGTACCTTCTACGTGTCACCCCACAGTACCTTCTACGGTGTCACCACCCCACAGTACCTTCTACGGTGTCACCCTACATTACCTGCTACGGTGTGCTGCACCATATCTGCTATGGTGTAACCCCGCAGCACCTGCTATGGTGTCCAGCCCAAAGTACCTACCACATGTCACCCCCCGCAATACCTGCTAACTGTGTCACTTCACAGTATCTTGTTACGGTGTACACCCCACAGTACCTGCTACTGTGTCACTTACCACCCCGCAGTATCTGATACGGGGTGTCACCCCCGCAGTACTCTACGGTGGTCAGCCCGTAGTATCTGCTACGGTGTCACCCCGTAGTATCTGCTACGGTGTCACCCCGTAGTGTCTGCTACGGTGTCACCCCGCATATTTTGCTGACGGTGTCACCCGTGTATCTGCTACGTGTCACCCACAGTATCTACTAACGGTGTCACTTCTCACAGTACTGATACGGTGTTTATCCCATAGTACCTGCTACTGTGTTATCCCACAGTACCTGCTACTGTGTCACCCCACAGTACCTGCTACTGGTCAACCCACAGTACCTGCTACTGTGTCACCCCACATGTAACCTGCTACTGTGTCACCCCACAGTACCTGCTACTTGTCAACCCCACAGTACCTGCTACTGTCTCACCCCAAGTACCTGCTACTGGCTGTCTCACCCACAGTACCTGCACTGGTCTCCACCCCACAGTACCTGCTACTGTCTCAACCCCCACAGTACCTGCTAACTGTCTCATCTCACACCCCACAGTACCTGCCTACTGTCCACCCCCACAGTACCTGCTACTGTGTCCCCCCAGTACCTGCTACTGCAATCACCCCACAGTACCGTGCTACTGTGTCACCGCCCACAGTACTGCTACTGTGTCAACCCCAAGTAACCTGCTACTGTGTCACCCCGCCACAGTAACCTCTACTGTCTCAACCCCACAGTCCCCCCTGCTATGTCCTCACCCCACATTACCTGCTACTGTGTCACCCCCCACAGTACCTGCTACTGTGTAACCCCCACAGTACCTTGCTACTGTTTCCACCCCCACAGTACCTAGCTACTGTGTAACCCCCAGTTTAAAACCTGTTACTGTCTCACCCCACAGTAAACCTGCTACTGTGGTCACCCCCACAGTACCTGCTACTGTGTCACCCCACAGTAACCTGCTAACTGTCACCACCCCACAGTACCTGCTACTTGTCAACCACCCCACATTCCTGCACTGTGTCACCCCACATACCTGCTATTACTGTCTCACCCCACAGTACCTGCCACTGTGTCACCCCAAATAACTGCTACTGTCTCTACCCCAAGTAACCTGCTTACTGTGTCACCCCACATTACCTGCTACTACTGTGTCACCCCACCAGTACCTTCTACTGGTCTCACCCCCCACCCATCCCTGCTACTTTGTCACCCCACATTTACCTGCTTCATAGTGTCACCCCACAGTACCTGCTACTGTGTCACCTCACAGTAACCTGCTACGAGTCACCCCACAGTTACCTTCTACTCTGTCACCCCACAGTACCTGCTGACTGTGTCACCCCACAGTTACCCTGCACTGTGTCCAAGTGGTGTTACCCAGGGGGGGGGAAGGGGGCAAATGGAAAGATAATTTGTTTTTAAAAGGGGGGAGAAAAAAAAAGGGGGGGGGGGGGGGGAAAAAGGGTAAAAATTTTGGGGTTTTTTATTAATGTAAGGTGAGAAGTAAGATATAGATAGTAGTGGAGAGGGGGAAGGTTGTTGGAATGTGGGGGTGGTGGGGTGCGTGGCGTGGGGGTGTGTGGTGTGTGGGGTGTGTGTGTGTGGGGGGTGGTGGGTGTGTGGGGGTGGGGTGTGTGGTGGGTGGGGTGTTTGTGTAGAGCTGTGTGCGGATTTGTTTTGTGTGAGTGTTGGTGTGTGTGTGTTTTGTGTGTGTGGTGTTGGTGTGTGTGTGAAGTTTTTTGTGTGAGGGTGTGTTGTGTGGGGGTTGTGTGTGTGTGTGTGGTTGTTGTGTGTGTGTTGGTGTTGTGGTGGTGTTGTGGTGTGTGGTTTTTGTGTTTGTGTGTGTGTGTTGTGGTTGTGTTTGTGTGTGGAGGGTGGGGTTTTTGTGTTTTGGGGTGGTGTGTGTTGTGTGTTTGTGTGAATTTGTTGGTTTAAGTATGTTGTTTGTATGTTGTGTAATTGTTTGTGTTGAGTTTTATAGTCAGAAAAAAAAAAATAAAATACGTTATAGTTGACCAGTAGGCACGTGTTACGGTGAGGGGGACCCAAGCGAAGATGTTCCCCGTGACCCCAGACTCAACCCTCCCTTATCCAATACTAAAGCCCAAGAACACTGTCATAAATATTGAAAGATGGCGCAATGTGAAACATGTCTGTCATTGACTGTATGAAAAAGATGAATAACAGTCAATACTAACGGTCCGTGACAGCAGTAATAGTGGCATAGACAGTTGTGGGTAGTCATTTTAACAAGGAAACGTTTTACCCTCCAAAGGGTTATCAATCCCTCGGGAAGGGGATGACGAAAAAAAAATTCCCACACCATATTCAATAAATGGCATGGAATTAACAGAGATAGAACCGGATAAAAAATCTTGGGACTACAAATACCTCTATAGTGCACGTACAGTTGCACTGAGGGCAACAGCTTATGTCACTGCTAGTAGCAGTGTACAAAACTTTGTGAATTACCGTACTTTAGCCTCTATCTTCAGTCGATTAA
>NW_026473107.1:0-28274 GCF_026875155.1 Cherax quadricarinatus | reverse complement strand
ACTGAAGGTGCATTTGGGTTTCACTGGAAGGGCAAAATAGATCACGGGAAAGGTACATTATGGTTGTACGAAGGTATATATAAGAGCTTGGTGGGGCGCATTATAGATGCACTGGAATGTAATAATAGAGCCGAAAGGTCATTACTGTTTCACGGGGAAGGTATATTCAGATCAGGGAAAAAAAAAGGTACATTATAGTTGCCTGAACTTTCTTACAGAGCAATGGAAGGTACGTTACAGATCAAGGATGGTCTTTATAGATGCACGGAAGGTTCATTATAAATGCCCTGCATGGTGCTTTACGAGCAAAAGGGGAAACCCTTATAGGCACGGGAAAGGGTCATTTTAGATGCCTTTAAGGTACTTTACATATGCACTAAAAGGTGATTATAGATGTCGGAAGGTATATTATAATGCACTGGAGGGTACATTATAGATGACAGGAAGTACAAAAATAGATGCAATTGAAGCTCTTTTAATAGATGCATGAAGGTACTTATAGAGCACTGGAAGGTATTTTTAATAAATTCCTTAAAGGTACTTTATAACACACGGAGGTACTTATAGATCACGAAGGTACGTTGAGATTGACTGGAAGGTTCTTTAAATAATGCACGAAAGGTAAATTGTAGATCATTATGGTACATTAGATGAACTGGAAGATACATTGAAGATGCATGGAAGCTAAAATGGTGCACGGAAGGTAATTAAGATTCTTTGGGAATACATTTAGACAGAAAGGTAAATTATAGATCACTGGAAGGTATATTATATGCACTGCAAGGTACATATAGATGTACGGGAAAGGTATATTAAAATTCACGGGAAAAGGTATATTAAATGCACCAAAAAACCTTATAGATGCGGGAGGTACATTAAATGCACTGCAAAGAACGTTACAGTTTCATGGAAGGTACTTTATGATGCACGGGGAATTTAAAAGATCCCAAAAAATTTAGTTTCGGGTGCACGGAAGGTACATTATAACCCCGGAAAGGGTAAATTTTAAATGTAGGGGAAAAGTACTTTTGGATGCAGGGAAGGTACTAATAGATGCTTTGGTAGGTGCATTTAGATTCACTGGAAGGGTACATAATGATCCCCTGAAAAGTGCATTTTGATTTACTTTAAGGTACACAAAGTTTCTTTTGAAGCACTTTATAGTTCCACTAAATGTACTTTACAAAATGCAATAAAGGGTACGTTTAGATGCAATGGAAGGAACATTATAGATGCAAGGGAAAGGGTACTTTATGATGCCTTATGGTCATATAGAATGCACTTGAAGCTACATTATGTTCCCTGAAATTATTTTACAGATCAATAGAAGGTACGTTTAATGAAAATAAAGGTAGCTTAGATGCACTGGGAAGGTACATAAAAAATGCACTGGATGGTACATTATAGATGCACCGGAAGGTACGAAGTTGATGCACTGGAAGGCAAATTATAGACGCACTGGAAGGTACATTATAGATGCACTGGAAGGTACGTTATAAATGCTCTTGAAGGTACGTTATACAAGCACTGGAAGGTACATTATAGATGCTCTTGAAGGTACGGTATAGATTCACTGGAAGGTTCATTAATGATGCACTGGAAGGAACGTTACAGATCTACTTGAAGGTACGTTATAGATGCACTGGAAGGTACATTATAGATTCACTGAAAGGTACGTTACAGGTGCACTGGAAGGTACATTATAGATTCACTGGAACGTACATTATAGATGCACTGGAAGGTACATTATAGGTGCACTTGAAGGTACAAATATAGATGCATTGGTAGGTGCATTATAGATGCACTGGAAGGTACGTAATAGATGCACTGTAAGGTATATTGTAAAAGCGATGGAAGGTACATTATAGATGCACGGGAAGGTACATTATAGATGTACTGAAAGGTAACTTATAAGAGCACTTGAAGGTACATTATAGAAGCACTGGAAGGTACGTGATAGATGCGCTGGAAGGTACATTATTGATGCACTGGAAGGTACATAAAAGATTCACTGGAAGGTATGTGATAGATGCACTGGCAGGTACATTTTAGATGCACTGGATGGTGGATTATAGATGCACTTGAAGGCACAAATATAGATTCATTGATAGGTGCATTATAGATGCACTGGAAGGTGCATAATAGATGCATTTGAAGGTACATTAATAATTCACTGGAAGGTACGTTATAGATGCACTGGAATGTATATTATAGATGCGCTGAAGGGTATATTACATGTGCAATGGAAGGATCATTATAGATGCAATGCAACGTACATTATTGATGCACTGGAAGGTATATTATAGATGCACTGAAAGGTACACTATGGATGCACTGGAAGGTGCATTATAGATGCACTTGAAGGTACACTATAGATGCACTGGAAGGTGTATTATAGATGCACTGGAAGGTATTTTATAAATGCACTTGAAGGTACATTATAGATGCAGAAGAAGATACATTGTAGATGCACTGGAAGGTACATTATAGATGCACTGGAAGGTACATGATAGGTGCACTGGAAGGTGCATTTTAGATGCACTGCAACGTACATTATAAATTCAGTGGAAGGTACATTATAGATGCAGAGGAAGGTACATTATAGTTGCACTGGAAGGGACGTTGTAGATGCACTGGAAGGTACATTATTGATGCACTGGAAGGTACATTATAGATGCACTGGAAGATGCATTATAGATGTATTGAAGGTGCGTTACAGTTGCACTGGAAGGTACATGATAGATTCACTGGAAGGTACATTATAGAAGCACTGGAAGGTGCATTATAGATGAACTTGCAAGTACATTATAGATGCAATGAAAGGTACAAATATAGATGCCTTGGTATGTGCATTATAGATGCCCTGAAAGGTACATTATTGATTCAGTGGAAGGTGCATTGTTGATGCACTGGAAGGTACATTATAGTTTCATTGAAATGTACATTATAGATGCAATGGGAGATACGTTATAGATGCAATTGAAGGTACATTATAGATGCACTGGAAGGTACATTGTAGATGCAATGGAAGGTCCCTTATAGATGCACCAGAAGGTACATTTTAGATGCACTTTAAGGTACATTATAGATGCACTGATAGGTACTTTAAAAATGCACTGGAAGGTACATTATAGATGCATTGGAATGTACATTATAGATGCACTGAAAGGTACATCATAGATGCACTGGAAGATACATTATAGATGCACTGGAAGGTACATTATAGATGTACTGGAAGGTACATTATAGATGTACTGCAAGGTTTATTATAGGTGCACTGGAAGGTACATTATAGATGCACTGGAAGGTACGCTATAGATGTACTGGAAGGTATAATGTAAAAACAATGGAAGGTACATTATAGATGCACTGGAAGGTACATTATATATGTTCTGGAAGGTAACTTATGGAAGCACTTGAAGATACATTATAGAAGCACTGGAAGGTACGTGATAGATGCGCTGGAAGGTACGTTATAGATGCACTGGAAGGTACATAATAGATTCACTTGAAAGTACATTATAGATGCACTAGAAGGTACATTATAGATGCACTGGATGGAACGTTATAGAAGCACTGGAAGGCACAAATATAGATGAATTTGTAGGTGCATTATAGATGCACTGGAAGGTACATAATAGATTCACTGGAAGGTACATTAATAATTCACTGGAAGGTACGTTTTAAATGCACTGGAATGTATATTATAGATGCTCTGAAAGGTACATTATATGTGCAATGGAAGGTTCACTATAGATGCAATGCAAGGTACATTATTGATGCACTGGAAGGTATACTTTAGATGCACTGTAAGGTACACTATGGATGCACTGGAAGGTGCATTATAGATGCACTTGAACGTATTTTATAAATGCACTCTAAGGTCCATTATATAGATGCAGAAGATACATTGTAGATGCACTGGAAGGTACATTATAGATGCACTGGAAGGTACATTATGGATGCACTGGAAGGTGCATTTTAGATGCACTGGAAGGTACATTATAAATTCACTGGAAGGTACATTATAGATGCACAGGAAGGTACATTATAGTTGCACTTGAAGGGACGTTATAGATGCACTGGAAGGTATATTATTGATGCACTGGATGGAACATTATAGATGCATTGGAAGGTACTTTATAGATATACTAGAAGGTACATTATAGATGCACTGTATTGTACATTATAGATTCACTGGAAGGTACATTGTAGATTCACTGCAAGGTATATTATAGATTCATTGGTAGTTACGTTATAGATGCACTGGAAGGTACTTTATAGATGTACAGAAAGCTACGAAATAGATGTACTGGAAGGCACATTATATATGCACTGCATGATACATTACAGATGCACTGGAAGGTACATTATAGATGCACTTGAAGGTACAATACAGATGCATGGATGGTTCATTAATGATGCACTGGAAGGTACATTGTAGATGCACTGATAGGTACATTATAGATGCACTGGAAGGTACATTGTAGTTGCACTGGAAACTACATGATAGATGCACTGAAAGGTACATTATAGATGCAGCAGAAGGTACATTATAAATTCACTGGAAGGTATATTGTAGATTCACGTCAAGATATATTATAGATACACTGGAAGGTACATTACAGATGCACTGGAAGGTGCATTATAAATTCACTGGAAGGTATATTGTAGATGCACGTGAAGGTACATTATACATGCACTGGAAGGTACGTTATAGATGCACTGGAAAGTATATTGTAGATGCACGTGAAGATTCATTATAGATCTACTGGAAGATACATTATAGATGCACTGGAACGATCGTTAGAAATGCTCTGGAAGGATCGTTAGAAATGCACTGTAAGGTACATTATAGATGCACTGGAAAGTACATTACAGATGCACTGGAAGGAACTTTACAAATGCTCTGAAAGGTACATTATAGACACTCTTTAAGGTACATTATAGATGCACTGGAAGGTATGTTACAGATGCACTGGAAGGTATATTATAGATTCACTGGAAGGTACATTAGAGATGCACTGGAATGTACATTATAGATGCACTTTAAGGTACATTATAGATGCAATGGAAGGTTCATAGTAGATGCGTTGGAAGGTACGTTATAGACGCACTGGAAGGTACATTATAGATGCGCGGGAAGGTACATTAGAGATGCACTGGAAGGTACATTATAGATGCACTGGAAGGTACATTATAGATGCACTGTAAGATACATTATAGATGCACTGGAAGGTTCATTATAGATGCACTGGAAGGTACATTATAGTTGTAATAGAAGGTATATCATAGATGCACTGGGAGGTACGTTATAGACGCACTGGAAGATACATTATAGATGCACTGCAATGTTCGTAATAGATGCGTTGGACGGGACATTATAGATGCACTGAAGGGTGTGTTATAGATGCAATGGAAGGTACGTTTTAGATGCACTGAAAGGTACGTTATAGATGCACTGCAAGGTGCGTTACAGATGCAAGGCAGGGTACATTATAGATGCACGGGAAGGTACGTTATAGATGTGCTAGAAGGTACATCATAGATGCACTAAGAAGTACATTATAGATGTGCTGAAGAGTACATTTTAGATGCACTGGAAGGCACGTTATAGATGCACTGGAAGGTACATTATAGATGCACTGGAAGGTACATTATAGATGCACTGTAAGATACATTATAGATGCACTGGAAGGTTCATTATAAATGCACTGGAAGGTACATTATAGTTGTAATAGAAGGTATATCATAGATGCACTGGGAGGTACGTTATAGACGCACTGGAAGATACATTATAGATGCACTGCAATGTTCGTAATAGATGCGTTGGACGGGACATTATAGATGCACTGAAGGGTGTGTTATAGATTCAATGGAAGGTACATTAGAGATGCACTGGAAGGTACATTATAGATTAACTGAAAGGTACATTATAGATGCACTGGAAGGTACATTAAAGATGCACTGTAAGGTACATTATAGATGCACTGGAAGGTATATTATAGATGCACTGGAAGCTACATAATAGATACATTGGAAGGTACATTATAGATGCACTAGGAGGTTGCTTATAGATGCACTAGAAAGTACATTTTAGATGCACTGTAAGGTACGTTATAGATGCATTGGAAGATACACTATGGATGCACTGGAAGCTACATTATAAATGCACTGGAAGGTATATTATAGATGCACTGGAAGCTACATAATAGATGCATTGGAAGGTACATTATAGATGCACTAGGAGGTTGCTTATAGATGCACTAGAAAGTACGTTTTAGATGCACTGTAAGGCACGTTATAGATGCACTGGAAGGTTCGATATAGATGCACTGGAAGGAACATTATAGATGCACTTGAAGGAACATTATAGATGCATTGGAAGGTACATTGTAGATGCACTGGAAGATACATTATAGATGCAATGGAAGGTTCATGGTAGATGCGTTGGAAGGTACATTATAGATGCACTGGAGGGTACATTATAGATGCACTGGAAGGTACATTAGAGATGCACTGGAAGGCACATTATAGATGCAATGGAAGGTTCATAGTAGATGCGTTGGAAGGTACATTATAGATGCACTGGAGGGTTCAATATAGATGCACTGGAAGGTACATTAGAGATGCACTGGAAGGTACATTATAGATGAACTGGAAGGTACATTATTTATGCACCGGAAGGTACATTATAGATGCACTGGAAGGTACATTATAGATGCAATGTAGGGTTCATTATAGATGCACTTGACAGTACATTTTAGATGAAGTGGAAGGTACGTTGCAGTTGCTCTCGAAGGTTCGTTATAGATGCACTGGAAGGTACGCTTTAGAGGCACTGGAAGGTACATTATAGATGCACTGGAAGGTACATTATAAATGCACTGGAAGATGCATTACAGAAGCACTGGAAGGTAAATTAATTGCTCTGGAAGGTACGTTATAGATGCACTGGAAGGTACATTATAGATTCACTGAAAGGTACGTTGTAGATGCATATGAAGGTACGTTGTAGATGTGCTGGAAGGTACATTATAGATGCACTGGATGATACATTATAGATGCACTGGAAGGTACAATATTGATGCACTGGAAGGTTCATTATTGATGCATTGGAATGTACTTTATAGACAAACTGGAAGGTACATTATTGATGCCCAGGAAGGTACCTTATAGATAAGCTATGTTATAGATGCACCAGAAGGCTCATAATAGATGCGTTGGAAGGTACATTATAGATGCACTGGAAGGTGCATTATAGTTGCACTGGATGGTACATTAGAGATGCACTTGAAAGTACATTATAGATGAACTGGAAGGAACGTTGTTGATACACGGGAAGGTACGAAATAGATGCACTGGAAGGTACATTATAGGCGCACTGGAAGGTACATAGTAGATGCACTGGAAGGTACATTATAGATTCAGTGAAAGGTATGTTATAGATGCTCTGGCAGGTAGGTTATAGATGCACTGGAAGGTACGATATAGATGTGCTAGAAGGTACATTATAGATGCACTGTAAGGTGTGTTATTGACGCACTTGAAGGTGCATTATAGATGCAGTGGAAGGTACATTATAGATGCACTGGAAGGTTCATTATGGATGCCCTGGAAGGTACATTTTAGATGCACTGGAGGGTACGTTATAGATGCACTAGAAGGTCCAATATAGATGCACTGGAAGGTACATTATAGTTGCACTGTAAGGTACATAATAGGTTCTTTGCAAGTTAGATTATAGATGCACTGTAAAGTATATTATAGATGCACTAGATGGTTTATTTTAGATGCACTGGTTGGTACATTATTGATGCACTTGAAGGTACATTATAGATGCACTGGAAGGTACATTATAGGTGAACAGGATGATACATTGTAGATGCACTGGAAGGTGCATTTTAGATGAATTGGAAAGTACATTATTGATGCACTATATGGTTCATAATAGATTCACTGGAAGGTAGACTATAGATCCACTGGAAGGTACATTATAGATGCACTGGAAGGTATAATGTTGATGCACTGTAAGGTACATTATAGATGTACTGGAAGGTACATTGTAGAGGCACTGGAAGGTACATTTTAGATGCCCTGGAAGGTACGTTATAGATGCACTGGAAGGTGCGAAATAGACGCACTGTAAGGTACATTATAGATGCACTGGAAGGTACATTGTAGATGCACTGGAAGGTACATTACAGATGCACTGTAAGGTACATTATAGGTGTTCTGAAAGGTACATTGTAGATGGAGTGGAAGATGCATTATAGATGCACTGGAATGTACATTATAGATGCACTGGTAGGTACATTACTGATGCACTGGAAGGTACATTATAGATGCCGTGCAAGGTACGTTATAGATGCACTGGATGGTACGAAATAGATGCACTGGAAGGCACATTGTAGATGCACTGGAAGGTACATTATAGATGCACTGGAAGGTGCATTAATAATTCACTGGATGGTAAGTTACAGATGCACTGGAATGTATATTATAGATCCTTTGAAAGGTACGTTATAGATGCAATGGAAGGTTTATTATTGATGCTCTAGAAGGTACATTATTCATACACTGGAAGGTATATTATATATGCACTGGAAGGGACATTATAGATTCACTTGATGGTGCATAATAGATGCACTAGAAGGTACTTATAAATGCACTGGAAGGTACTTATAAATGCACTGGAAGGTACATTATAGATGCAGAGGAAGGCACTCTGTAGATGCACTGGAAGGTACATTTTAGATGCACTGGAAGGTACATTTTAGATTCACTGGATGGTATATTGTTGATGCACAGGAAGGTACATTATAGATGCACTTGAAGGGGCGTTATAGATGCAGTGGAAGGCACATTATTGTTGAACTGGAAGATACATTATAGATGCACTGGAAGGTACATTATAGATGTACTGGAAGGTACATTATAGATGCAATGGAAAGTACATTATAGATGCACTGTAATGTACATTATAGATTCACTGGAAGGTGCATTGTAGATTCACTGGAAGGTATATTATAGATGCACAGAAAGGTTCGAAATAGATGCACTAGAAGGCACATTATAGATACACTGGATGGTACATTATAGATGCACTGGAAGGTACATTATATATGCTCTTGAAGATTCTTTATTGATGCACTGGAAGGTTCATTGAAGATGCTCGGGAAGGTACATTATAGATGCACCAGAAGGTACATTATTGATGCAATGGAAAGAACATTATGGATGCACCGCAAGGTACATTATAGATGCACTGGAAGGAACATTATAGATGCACTGGAGGTATATTAAAGATGCACTGGAAGGTACATTATAGATGCTCTGGAAGGTACATTATAGGTTCACTGGAAGGTACGTTATAGATGCACTGGAAGGTACATTATAGATACACTGGAAGATACATTATAGATGCATGGAAGGTACATTACAGGTGCATTGTAAGGTACATAATAGATTCACTTGAAGGTACATTGTAGATGCACTGGCAGGTACATTATAGATGCTCTGATAGATACAAATATAGATGCATTGGTATGTGCATTATAGATGCACTGGAAGGTACATAATAGATGCACTGAAAGGTACATTATTGATTCATTGGAAGGTATATTATAGATGCTCTGTAAGGTACATTATAGTTGCACTGAAAGGTACCTTATAGATGCAATGGGATGTACGTTATAGATGCAATGGAAGGCACGTTATAGATGCACTGGAAGGTACATTGTAGGTGCATTAGAAGGTACCTTATAGATGCACCAGAAGGTACATTTTAGATGTACTTTAAGGTACATTATAGATGCACTAAAAGGTACTTTCTAAATGCACTGAAAGGTACATTGTAGATGCATTGGAAGGTACATTATAGATGCACTGAATGGTACATCATAGATGCACAGGAAATACATTATGGATGCACTGGAAGGTACATTATAGATACACTGGAAGGTACATTATAGATGTACTGGAAGGTACATAATAGATTCACTGGAAGGTAAGTTATTGATGCTCTGGAAGGTACGCTATAGATGCACTGGAAGATACATTGTAAAAGCAATGAAAGGTACATTGTAGATGCACTGGAAGGTACATTATAGATGTAATGGAAGGTAACTTATAGATACACTGGAAGGTACATTATAGATATACTGGAAGGTATGTGATAGATGCGCCGGAAGGTACTTTATAGATGCACTTGTAGGTACATAATAGTTTCACAGGAAGGTACATTATTTATGCACTGGAAGGTACTTTATAGATGCACGGGAAGGTTTATTAATAATTCACTGGAAGGTACGTTATAGATGCATTGGAATGTATATTATAGATGCTCTGAATGGTACATTATAGATGGAATGGAAGATTAATTTTAGATGCAATGCAATACATTATTGATGCACCGGAAGGTATATTATAGATGCACTGGAAGGTGCATTATAGATGCACTGGAAGGTGCATTATAGATGCACTGGAAGGTACTTATAAATGCACTGGAAGGTACATTATAGATGCAGAAAAAGGTGCATTGTAGGTGCACTGGAAGGTACATTATAGATTCTCTGGAAGGTACATTATATATGCACAAAAAGGTACATTATAGATGCATTGGAAGGAACGTTATAGATGCACTGGAATGGACGTTATTGATGAACTGGAACGTACATTATAGATGCACTGGGAGGTTCATTATAGATGTACTGGAAGGTACATTATAGATGCAATGGAAAATACATTATAGATGCACTGTAATGTACATTATAGATTAACTGGAAGGTACATTGTAGATTCACTGGGAGGTATATTACAGATTCACTTGAAGTTACGTTACAGATGCACTGGAAGGTACGTTATAGATGCCCAGAAAGGTACGAAATAGATGCACTGGAAGGCACATTATAGTTTCACTGGATGGTACATTATAGATGCACTGGAAGGTACATCATAAATGCTCTTGAAGGTACATTATAGATGCACTGGATGGTTCATTAATGATGCACTGGAGGGTACATTGTAGATGCACTGAAAGGCACATTATAGATGCACTGGAAGGTACATTTTAGATGCACTGGAAGCTACATGATAGATGCACAGGAAGGTACATTATAGATGCACCAGAAGGAACATTATAAATGCACTGGAAGGTATATTGTAGATGCACGTGAAGATACATTGTAGAAGAACTGGAAGGTACATTATAGATGCACTGGAAGGTACATTATAAATTTACTGGAAGGTATATTGTAGATGCTGGTGAAGATACGTCATTGATGCACTGAAAGGTACATTATAGATGCACTTTATAGAACGTTAAAAATGCACTGGAAGGTACATTATAGATTCAATGGAAGGTACACTATAGATGCACTGCAAGGTACAATATAGATGCACTGGAAGTTACATTATGAATTCACTGGAAGGTATATTGTAGATGCGTGTGAAAATACATTATAGATGCACTGGAAGGCACATTCTAGATCCACTGGAGCGACCGTTGCAAATGCACTGGAAGGTACGTTATAGGTGCACTGGAAAGTACATTAGAGATGCACTTGAAAATATGTTACAGGTGCACTGGAATTTACATTATAGTCACTGGGAGGTACATTATAGATGCACTGGAAGGAACATTATAAATGCACTGGAAGGTACAAATATAGATGCATTGTTAGGTGCTATATAGGTGCACTGGAAGGTACCTAATAGATACCCTGAAAGGTACATTATTCATTCTATGGAATGTATATTAGAGATGGTCTGGAAGGTACGTTATAGTTGCACCGAGAAGTACATTACAGATGCAACGGAAGGAACGTTATAGATGCAAAAGTAAGGTATATTATAGATGCCCTGGAAGGTACATAATAAATGCACTGGAAGGTGCATTATAGATGCAATGAAAGGTACCTTATAGATTCACAGGAAGGTACAATTTAGGTTCACTTTGAGTTACAGTATAGATGCACTGAAAGGCACATTATAGATGTACTAGAATGTATATTATAGATGCACTGGAAGGTACATTATAGATGCACTGAAAGGTACATTATATATGTAGTAGAAGGTACATAATAAATGCACTGGAAGGCACATGATAGATGCTCTGGAAGGTACATTAAAGATGTATTGTAAGGTAAATTATAGATGCACTGGAAGGTACATTATAGATGCACTGAAAGGTATGCTATAGATGCACTGGAAGGTACATAATAAATGCGCTGGAAAATACATTATAGCTGCACAGGAAGGTACGAAATAGATGCACTGGAAGGCACATTGTAGATGCACTGGAAGGTACATTGTAGATGCATTGGAAAGTACGTTATAGATGCACAGAAAGGTACGAAATAGATGTACTGGAAGGAACATTATAGATGCACTGGATGGTACATTATAGATGCACTGGAAGGTACGTTATAAATGCTGTTGAAGGTACATTATAGGTGCACTGGATTGTTCATTAATGATGCATTGGAAGGTACATTGTAGATGCACTGAAAGGTACATTATAGATGCACTAGAAAGTACATTGAAGATGCACTAGAAGCTACATGATAGATGCACTGGAAGGTACTTTATAGATGCACCAGAATGTAAATTATAAATTCACTTGAAGGTATATTGTAGATGCATGTGAAGATACATTATTGATGCACTGGAAGGTACATTATAGATGCACTGGAAGGTATATTGTAGATGTAAGTGAAGATACATTATAGATGCCCTGGAAGGTGCATTATAGATGCACTGGAAGGAACGTTACAAATGCACTGGAAGGTACGTTATAGATTCACTGGAAGGTATATTGTAGATACACGTGAAGATACATTATAGATGCTCTGGAAGGTGCATTATAGATGCACTGGAAGGAACGTTACAAATGCACTGGAAGGCACGTTACAGATCCAATGGAAGGTACATTATAGATGCACTACAAGATACAATATAGATGCACTGGAAGGTACATTATGAATTCACTGGAAGGTATATTGTAGATACACGTGAAGATACATTATAGATGCACTGGAAGGTACATTATAGATGCACTGGAAGGAACGTTACATATGCACTGGAAGGTACGTTATAGATGCACTGGAAGGTACATTATATATGACTTAAGAAATCGTAATGACACGATTGCAAATAAACCATACCCCCGGCCGGGATTGAACTCTATGACCGCGGGTTCAATCCCGGCCGGGGGTATGGTTTACATTATATATGCATTGGAAGGTATGTTACAGTTGCACTGGAAGGTACATTATAGATTCACTGGAAGGTACATTATAGATGCACTGGAAGGTACATTATAGATGCAGTGGTAGGTGCATTATAGATGCACTGGAAGGTACATAATAGATATGCTGAAAGGTACATTATTGATTGACTGGAAGGTACATTATAGATGCACTGGAAGTTACATTATAGTTACACTGAAAGGTACATTACAGATGCACCAGAAGGTACATTATAGATTCACTTGAATGTTCATTAACGATGCACTGGAATGTAGATTGTAGATGCACTGAAATATACATTATAGATGCACTGGAAGGTACATTGTAGATGCACTGGAAGGTACATTATAGATGCACCAGAAGGTACATTATAGATTCAATTGAAGGTAGTTTATAGATGCACTGCAAGGTGCATTATAGATGCACTGGAAGGTACATTATAAATTCACTGGAAGGTATTTTATAGATGCATGTGGAGATACATTATAGATGCACTGGAAGATACATTATAGATGCACTGGAAGGAACGTTACAGATGCACTGGAAGGTCCTTTATGTTTACTGGAAGGAACATTATAAATGCACTGAAAGGTACGTTACTGGTGCACTCGAAGGTGCATTGTAGATTCACTGGAAGGTACATTATAGATGCACTGAAGGTACATAATAGATGCACGGGAGGTACAAATATAAAATGTATTGGTAGGTGCAATATAAAATGCACTGTAAGGTTCATAATAGATGCCCTGAAAGGTACATTATTGATTCACTTGAATGTACATTATAGATGCACTGGAAGGTTCATTATAGTTGTTCTGAAAGGTACTTTT
The DNA here is from genome assembly GCF_026875155.1 of Cherax quadricarinatus. Lineage (NCBI taxonomy): Eukaryota > Metazoa > Arthropoda > Malacostraca > Decapoda > Parastacidae > Cherax > Cherax quadricarinatus. Next base: position 14,194 of record NW_026473107.1, on the reverse strand, counting down.
CAGATGCAATGGAAGGGTTTTATAAAATGCAATGGAAGGTACACATAGATGCACTGATAGGTATGCAAATGATGCACTGAGAGGTATGCTAAGATGCACTTGAAGGTACATAATAAATCCCCGGGAAGGTACATTTAATGACTTAAAGCTACAAAATAGATGACTGGAAGGCTTATTATGATGCAGGAAAGGTACATTATGATGCACTGGAAGGTACATTATAAAGATTTTAAAAGGATTTTGATGCACGGGAAAGGTAATTATAGATGACTTGACGTCACTTTATGTTTCACGGGAAGGTTCATTATGATCCTGGAAGGTACATTGCAGATCCCTAAAAGGATGTTATGATGCAGGAAGGTAATTATAGTACACTTAAAAGCTACTTAGATGCACGGGAATGAAATTTATAGTGCACCAAAAGGTGCATTATAGATTAATGGAAGTATATTTAGATGACTGAAGGTGCATTTAGATGACGGGAAAACGTTACAGATGCACTGGAAGGACTTAAGAGCTGCAGGGTCATTATAGATGCATTGAAAGGTAGTTAGACGTGCTGAAGGTACATTATAGTTTTCACTGGAAATACATATAGAGCACTGAAAGGTACATTATAGGATGCACTGGAAGGTAAAATTTTTTGTAGATGACGGGAAGGTACATAATCGATCCCCGGGAAAGGGGAAATTTTTAATTAGGAAAGGGTAAATAGTTGCAATGGAAGGTATATTATAAATGTCTGGAAGGCTTATGTGCAAAAAGGTACCTTTAGATGCACGGGAAAGGTTTGTTTTAGATCCTTTTAAAGGTACTTATAGATGAACTAAAAAAGTACTTTTTTTAAATGCACGGGAAAGGGTAAATATGAGCATTGGAAGGTACTTTATAGATGCATGAAAGGTGCGTTATAGATGCACTGGAAGGTGCATTATAGATGCACTGCAAGGTACATTACAGATTAACTGGAAGGTACACTATAGATGTATTGGAAAGTATATTATAGATGCACTGGAAGGTACATTATAGGTGCACTGAAAGGTACGCTGTAGATGCGCTGGAAGGTACATATTAAATGCACTGGAAGGTACATTATATATGAACTGGTTGGTACATAATAGATTCACTGGAAGGTACGTTATAGATGCACTGTAAGGTACGTTATAGATTCACTGAAAGGAACGTTATAAACGCAATGGAAAGTACATTATAGATGCACTGCAAGGTAGACTGTATATGCGCTGGAAGTTTAATTTAAGATGCTTTGGAAGTTACATTATAGATACACCTGAATGCACATTATAGATGGAATGGAAAGAACATTATGGATGCACTGTAAGGTACATTATAGATGCACTGGAAGGTACATTATAGATGGATTGGAAGGTACATTATAGATGCACTGGAAGGTACACTATGGATGCACTGGAAGGTGCATTATAGATGCACTTGAACGTATTTTATAAATGCACTGTAAGGTACATTATAGATGCAGAAGAAGATTCATTGTAGATGCACTGGAAGGTACATTATAGATGCACTGGAAGATACATTATAGATGTACTGGAAGGTGCATTTTAGATGCACTGGAAGGTACATTATAATTTCACTGAAAGGTACATTATAGATGCACAGGAAGGTACATTATAGTTGCACTTGAAGGGACGTTATAGATGCACTGGAAGGAGCATTATTGATGCACTGGAAGGTACATTATAGATGCACTGGAAGGTACTTTATAGATATACTGGAAGGTACATTATAGATGCACTGTATTGTACATTATAGATTCACAGGAAGGTGCATTGTAGATTCACTGCAAGGTATATTATAGATTCATTGGTAGTTACGTTATAGATGCACTGGAAGGTACGTTATAGATGTACTGGAAGGTACATAATATATGCAATGTAAGGTACATTATAGATGTACTGTAAGGTAACTTATAGATGCACTGTAAGGTACATTATAGATGCACTGAAATGTATTCTATAGATGCACTGGAAGTTACATAATAAATGCTCTGGAAGGTACATTATAGATGCACAGGAAGGTACGAAATAGATGCACTGGAAAGAACATTATAAATGCACTGGAAGGTACATTATAGATGCACTGGAGTTTACATTATAAATGCTCTTGAAGGTACATTATAGATGCAATGGAAGGTACATTATAGATGCACTTGAAGGTACATTATAGATTCACTTGAATGTTCATTAACGATGCACTGGAATGTAGATTGTAGATGCACTGAAATATACATTATAGATGCACTGGAAGGTACATTGTAGATGCACTGGAAGGTACATTATAGATGCACCAGAAGGTACAATATAGATTCAATTGAAGGTACTTCATAGATGCACTGCAAGGTGCATTATAGATGCACTGGAAGGTACATTATAAATTCACTGGAAGGTATATTATAGATGCACGTGGAGATACATTATAGATGCACTGGAAGGTACATTATAGATGCACTGGAAGGAACGTTACAGATGCACTGGAAGGACCGTTATGTGTACTGGAAAGAACATTATAAATGCACTGAAAGGTACGTTACTGGTGCACTCGAAGCTGCATTGTAGATTCACTGGAAGGTACATTATAGATGCACTGGAAGGTACATAATAGATGCACTGGAAGGTACAAATATAGATGTATTGGTAGGTGCATTATAGATGCACTGGAAGGTTCATAATAGATGCCCTGAAAAGGTACATTATTGATTCACTTGAATATACATTATAGATGCACTGGAAGGTTCATTATAGTTGTTCTGAAAGGTACATTACAGATGCAATGGGAGGTGTTATAGATGCAATGGAAGGTACATCATAGATGCACTGATAGGTATGCTATAGATGCACTGAGAGGTATGCTATAGATGCACTTGAAGGTACATAATAAATGCACTGGAAGGTAAATTATAGATGCCCAGGAAGGTACGAAATAGATGCACTGGAAGGCTCATTATAGATGCACTGGAAGGTACATTATAGATGCACTGGAAGGTACATTATAAATGATCTTGAAGGCATATTATAGATGCACTGGAAGGTACATTATAGATGCACTTGACGGCACATTATAGATTCACTGGAACGTTCATTAATGATGCACTGGAAGGTACATTATAAATGCACTGGAACTTACATTATAGATGCCCTGGAAGGTACATTATAGATGCACAGGAAGGTACATTATAGTTGCACTTGAAGGGACGTTATAGATGCATTGTAAGGTACATTATTGATTCACTGGAAGGTACATTATAGATGCACTGATAGGTACTTTATAGATATACTGGAAGGTACATTATAGATGCACTGTATTGTACATTATAGATTCACAGGAAGGTGCATTGTAGATTCACTGCAAGGTATATTATAGATTCATTGGTAGTTACGTTATAGATGCACTGGAAGGTACGTTATAGATGTACAGAAAGGTACGAAATAGATGTACTGGAAGGCACATTATAGATGCACTGGATGATACATTACAGATGCACTGGAAGGTGCATTATAGATGCACTTGAAGGTACAATACAGATGCATGGATAGTTCATTAATGATGCACTGGAAGGTACATTGTAGATGCACTGATAGGTAAATTATAGATGCACTGGAAGGTACATTGTAGATGCACTGGAAGCTACGTGATAGATGCACTGAAAGGTATATTACAGATGACGCAGAAGGTACATTATAGATGGAATGGAAAGAACATTATGGATGCACTGCAAGGTACATTATAGATGCACTGGAAGGTACATTATAGATGGATTGGAAGGTACATTATAAATGCACTGGAAGATAAGTTGTAGATGCACTGGAAGGTACATTATAGATGTACTGGAAGATGCGTTATAGATATGGAAGGTACGTTCCAGTTGCACTGGAAGGTACATGATAGATTCACTGGATGGTACATTATAGAAGCACTGGAAGGTACATTATAGATGCATTTACATGAACATTATTGAAGCACTGAAATGTACAAATATAGATGCACTGGAAGTTTTTTTTAAGATGCTTTTGAAGTTATATTGTAGATGCACCAGAATGCACATTATAGATGGAATAGAAAGAACATTATGGATGCACTGCAAGGTACATTATAGATGCACTGGAAGGTACATTATAGATGGATTGGAAGGTACATTATAGATGCACTGGAAGGTAAGTTGTAGATGCACTGGAAGGTACATTATAGATGTACTGGAAGATACATTATTCAATTCAATTCAATTCAATTCAAAGTTTATTCTCTATACGGATTACAATGCTGAGTTTACAGAAATTTGGTTATTGTTTGGTTTACATGTAGTAAATTTGTAATTACAGAGTGTACCACTAGAACGCTTAGCATGGCTAAGCATTTCGGGCATACTTAGTTTTATTCTTAATTATAGATATGGAATGCACGTTCCAGTTGCACTGGAAGGTACATGGTAGATTCACTGGAAGGTACATTATAGAAACACTGGAAGGTACATTATAGATGCATTTGCAGGAACATTATAGAAGCACTGAAAGGTACAAATATAGATGCCTTGGTATGTGCATTACAGATTCACTGGACGGTACATAATAGATACCCTGAAAGGTTACATTGAAAGGTTCATTATAGATGCAATGGGAGATACATTATAGATGCAATGGAAGGTACATTATAGATGCACTGGAAGGTACATTGTAGATGCAATAGAAGGTCTCTTACATTTTAGATTCACATTAAGGTACATTATAGATGCACTGAAAGGTATTGAAAAATGCACTGGAAGGTTCATTATAGATGCATTGGAAGGCACATTGCAGATGCACTGAAAGGTACATCATAGATGCAGTGGAAGATGCATTATAGATGCAATGGAAGGTACATTATAGATGTACTGGAAGGTACATTATAGATGTTCTGGAAGGTACATTATAGATGCAGTGGAAGGTACATTATAGATGCACTGGAAGGTATGCTATAGATGCACTGTAAGGTATATTGTATAATCAATGGAATGTACATTATAGATGCACTGGAAGGTACATTATAGATGTACTGGAAGCTAACTTATAAAAGCACTTGAAGGTACATTATAGAAGCGCTGGAAGGTACGTGATAGATGCGCTGGAAGGTACGTTATAGATGCACTGGAAGGTACATAATAGATTCACTGGAAGGAACATTATAGATGCACTGGAAGGTACATGTAGATGCACTGGAAGGCACAAATATAGATGCATTGGTAGGTGCATTATACATGCTCTGGAAGGTGCATAATAGATGCATTTGAAGGTACATTAATAATTCACTGGAAGGTACGTTATAGATGCGCTGCAATGTATATTATAGATGCTCTGAAAGGTACATTATATGTGCAATGGAAGGTTCATTATAGATGCAATGCAACGTACATTATTGATGCACTGGAAGGTATATTATAGATGCACTGGAAGGTACACTATGGATGCACTGGAAGGTGCATTATAGATGCACTTTAAGGAACACTATAGATGCACTGGAATGTGCATTATAGATGCACTGTAAGGTATTTTATTATTGCACTTGAAGGTACATTATAGATGCAGAAGAAGATTCATTGTAGATGCACTGGAAGGTGCATTATAGATGCACTGGAAGGTACATGATAGATGCACTGGAAGGTGCATTTTAGATGCACTGCAAGGTTCATTATAAATTCAGTGGAAGGTACAATATAAATGCACAGGAAGGTACATTATAGTTGCACTGGATTGGACGTTGTAGATGCACTGGAAGGTACATTTTTGATGCACTGGAAGGTACATTATGGATGCAGTGGAAGATGCATTATAGATGCATGGAAGGAAAGTTTCAGTTGCACTTGAAGCTACATGATAGATTCGCTGGAAGGTACATTATAGAAGCTCTAGAAGGTACGTTATAGATGCACTGGAAGATGCATTATATATGCATTGAAGGTACGTTACAGTTGCACTGGAAGGTACATGATAGATTCACTGGAAGGTACATTATAGAAGCACTGGAAGGTACGTTATAGATGCACTTGCAGGTACATTATAGATGCAATGAAAGGTACAAATATAGATGCCTTGGTATATGCATTATAGATGCACTGGAAGGTACATAATAGGTGCCCAGAAAGATACTTTATTGATTCAGTGGAAGGTGCATTATAGATGCAATGGAAGGTACATTAAAGTTTCATTGAAATGTACATTATAGATGCAATGGGAGATACGTTATAGATGCAATTGAAGGTACATTATAAATGCACTGGAAGGTACATTGTAAATGCAATAGAAGGTCCCTTATAGATACACCAGAAGGTGCATTTTAGATGCACTTTAAGGTACATTATAGATGCACTGAAAGGTACTTTAAAAATGCACTGGAAGTTTCATTATAGATGCATTGGAAGGTACATTATAGATGCATTGAAAGGTACATCATAGACGCACTGGAAGATACATTATAGATGCACTGGAAGATACACTCTAGATGTACTGGAAGGTACATTATAGATGTACTGGAAGGTATATTATAGATGCACTGGAAGGTACATTATAGATGCACTGGAAGGTACGCTATATATGCACTGGAAGGTTTATTGTAAAAGCAATGGAACTTACATTATAGATGCACTGGAAGGTACATTATAGAAGTACTGGAAGGTAACTTACAGAAGCACTTGAAGGTACTTTATAGAAGCACTGGAAGGTACGTGATAGATGCGCTTGAAGATACGTTATAGATGCACTGGAAGGTACATAATAGATTCACTGGAAGGTACTTTATAGATGCACTAGAAGGTACATTATAGATGCACTGGATGGTACATTATAGATGCACTGGAAGGTACAAATATAGATTCATTGGTAGGTGCATTATAGATGCACTGGAAGGTACATAGTAGGTGCACTGGAAGGTACATTAATAATTCACTGGAAGGTACGTTATAGATGCACTGGAAAGTATATTATAGATGCTCTGAAAGTTATATTATATGTGCAATGGAAGGTTCATTATAGATGCAATGCAAGGTATATTATTGATGCACTGGAAGGTATGTTATAGATGCACTGGAAGGTACACTGGAATGTGCATTATAGTTGCACTTGAACGTATTTTATAAATGCACTGTAAGGTACATTATAGATGCAGAAGAAGATTCATTGTAGATGCACTGGAAGGTACATTATAGATGTTCTGGAAGGTGTATTATAGATGTACTGGAAGGTGCATTTTAGATGCACTGGAAGGTACATTATAAATTCACTGGATAGTACATTATAGATGCACAGGAAGGTACATTATAGTTGCACTTGAAGGGACGTTATAGATGCACTTGAAGGTACATTATTGATGCACTGGAAGGTACATTATAGATGAACTGGAAGGTACTTTATAGATATACTGGAAGGTACATTATAGATGCACTGTATTGTACATTATAGATTCACTGGAAGGTACATTGTAGATTCACTGCAAGGTATATTATAGATTTATTGGTAGTTACGTTATGGATGCACTGGAAGGTACGTTACATATGTACAGAAAGGTACGAAATAGATGTACTGGAAGACACATTATACATGCACTGGATGATACATTACAGATGCACTGGAAGGTACATTATAGGTGCACTTGAAGGTACATTACAGATGCATGGATGGTTCATTAATGATGCACTGGAAGGTACATTGTAGATGCACTAATAGGTACATTATAGATGCACTGGAAGGTACATTGTAGATGCACTGGAAGCTACATGATAGATGCACTGAAAGGTATATTTTAGATGCAGCAGAAGGTACATTATAAATTCACTGGAAGGTATATTTCAGATGCACTGGAAGCTACATGATAGATGCACTGAAAGGTATATTATAGATGCAGCAGAAGATACATTATAGATTCACGTGAAGGTACATTATAGATGCACTTGAAGGTACATTATAGATGCACTGGAAGGAACGTTACAAATGCACTAGAAGGTACATTATTGATGCACTGGAAGGTATATTGTATATGCAAGTGAAGATACATTGTAGATGTACTGGAAGATACATTATAGATGCACTGGAAGGATCGTTAGAAATGCACTGGAAGGTACGTTATAGATTCAATGGAAGGTACATTATAGATGCACTGCAAGGTGCATTATAGATGCACTGGAAGGTACTTTATAGATGCACTGGGAGGTACATTATAGATGCACTGGAAGGAACTTTACAAATGCACTGAAAGGTACATTATAGATACACTTTAATGTACATTATAGATGCAGGAAGGTATTTCAGATGCACTGGAAATTTACTTATGATACATAAAGGGTACTTATAATACCGGAAGGTTCAAATATAATGCTTTGGGTATGCATATAGATGCACGGGAAGGTCATAATAAGCTCAAAAGGTAAAATTATTGATTCACTGGAAAGGTACATTACGATGCATGGAAGGACATTAATTCGCTAAAGATACTTTACAGATGCAAGGGAAGGTACGTTGTAGAGCTGGAAGGTACTTATATATCCCTGGAAAGTAATTATAAATGTCTGAAGGGTTTATAGTGCAAGGGAAGGTCCCTGATAAAAGGCACGGGAAGGTGCATTTTAATTCCTTAAAGGGTACTTTATGGATGCACGAAAGGTACATTGTAGATGTACTGGAAGGTATATTTAGATTCATGGAAAGGGTACTTAAGATCACTAAAAGGTACATTAAATGTCGGGAAAGGTTACATATAAATGCACGGGAAGGGTACATTAAGATGCACTTAAAGGGTAATTATAGAGTCTGAAGGGAAAATTTATAGATGCCTGGAAGTGCTTTAATGAAAGGAAAAGGGTTCATAGATGCACGGGAGGAACATAAAAATGCACGGGAAGGTACATTATAGATGCCTAAAAGGTATAAAATTGATGCAGGGGAAGGCACTAATGGGTCCCTTTGAAGGTAAATTATAGGTGCACTGGAAATACATTATAAATGCTTTTAAAGGTACTTTTGGTGCACTGGAAGGTCTTATAGATGCACTTGATGGTGCTTAAAAAATTCTTTGGAAGGTTCTTAAATGAGCCTGGAATTTACTGTTAGACCCCTAAACGACTTATAGGCGCGGGAAGTACATTGTAGTGCACGGACACTATATAATAGATGCAGTAAAAGGGTCTTAAAAACCCCCAGAAGGTACATTATAGATTCAAGGGAAAGGGTACATATAGATGCACTGAAGTTCATTTTTTTAAATTCACGGGAAGGGTAATTATAGATGTGTGAAGATCTTTAAGATCCGGGAAAGGGACATTATAGATGCACGGAAAGGGAACGTTAAGATGCGGGAAGGTACGTTTTAGACACGGGAAAGGGTTCATTCAGGTGCGCGAAGGTACTTACAGGTCCCTGGAAGGGCTTATGGGATTCACGGAAGGGGCAAATAGAGCACTGGAAGGTACATATATAAGCATTGGTAGTGCTTTAAGATGCACGGAAAATGTACAAAAAGATGGCGATTACTGTTCGGGAAAGGGTAATTACAGATGCACTGGAAGGTACATTATTTGCACTGAACGGTACATTACAAAGCAAGGGAAGGGAAGTTACAGATGCAATGGATGGTACATTATAGATGCACGGGAAAGGGTTCATTAAAAATGCCCTCATGGTCTTATCGTGAAATAAAAGGGAACCTTATAGGCATGGAAGGAAATTTTTAATCCCTTTAAAAGGTACATTACAATATTGAATGGTGCTTTATGATGTACGGGAAGGTTTTAAAAAGATCACTGGGGGAAATTTATAGATCACGGGAAGGTAGAAAAGATGAAATTTGAAGGCTCATTATAGACACGGGAAGGGTACTTATGATGCACGGGGAAGGTATATTATAAATTCTTTAAAGGTGCATTATAGACACACGGGAAAGGGTACTTATAGATCACATAAAGGGTACTTTGTAGTTTTGACTGGAAGGTTCATTATAATGCACTGCAAGATACTTTGTAAGCTGAAGGGTAATTATAGATAACGGAAGGAAACATTGTGATGCTTGGGAAGCTACAAAAGGTGACTGGAAGGTACTTATAGATTCACTGGAAGGTAAATTAAAAATTACTGAAGGTATTTATAGATCACCTGAAAATACTTTATAGGCATGGAAGGTAAAATTTTTGATGCCTGCAAAGAATTTTAAGATTCACGGGAAAGGTATTATAGATGCATGGAAATTTTTTACATTATAAGCAGAAGGTTTTTAAAAAAATTCACTGGAAGGTATTTTAGACCCCCTGAAAATACATTATAGATGCACTGGAAGGTACATTATAGAGCAGCAAAGAACGTACAGATTCCGGGGAAGTCTTATAGAGCACTAAATTTTACATTATGATGCCTAAAAGGGTACGTTTCGGGTGCACGGGTGGTACATTATAGATTCCCGGGAAGGGGAAATTTATAAATGAGGGAAAAGTACATTATGGATCATAAAAGGTACATAAAAAGATCTTGGGTAGGTGCATTATGATGCACTGGAAGTACATAATAGATCCTAAAAAGGCATTATTGATTTATTTTAAAGTTCCTGATCACCCGGGGCTGGGGTCGTACGTTTTTTTGCGTGCACCCAGAGCAACAGCCGGGTTGATCGGCGTGATCCCCAGGAGCCGGCACGACCGGGCCGGGGGGGCGTTGACCCCCCAAACTCTCCCCAGGTAAATCCGTAAAACTTAAGCACTTAAAGCTACTTTAAGTTCCACTGAAATGTACTTTACGATGCAATAGAAGGTACTTATAGTTTGCAAGGGAAAAGGACATTATAGATGCAAGGGAAGGTACATTATAGATGCATTATAGGTAGGTAAGATCCGAAAGATGCTATAGATGCACTGAATCATAAAAATGCACTGGAGGGAAAACATTTAATCACAGGAAGGTCGAATTGAGACGGGAAGGGCAAATTATAGATGCCGGGAAAGGTAATTATAGAGCACGGGAAAAGGTAATTTAATGCTTTAAAGGGGACATTTACAAGCACTGGAAAGGTACTTTATAGATGCCTTAAAGGGTCGGTAAAATTTCACGGAAGGGTTTTCAAAAGAGAAAGGAAGGTACTTTGTGAGCACTGAAAGGTACATTATGATGACTGCGGACATTGTAATGCCGGGAAGCCATAATAGATCCAAAAAAGGTACATTATAGTGCCCAAAGATACATTATGGATTCAATTGAAGGTACATTACAGATGCACTGGAAGGTACATTATAGATGCACTGGAAGGAACGTTACAGATCTACTTGAAGGTACGTTATAGATGCACTGGAAGGTACCTATAGATGCACTGGAAGGTACATTTTAGATGCACTTTAAGGTACATTATAGATGCATTGATAGGTACTTTAAAATTGCACTAGAAGGTACTTTATAGTTGCATTGGAATGTACATTATAGATGCACTGAAAGGTACATTATAGATGCCCTGGAAGGTACATTATAGATGGACTGGAAGGCACATCATAGATAAACTGGAAGGTGCATTATAGATGTCTTAAAGGTATATTATAGATGCAATGGAAGGTACATTATAGATGCACTGAAAGGTACGCTATAGATGCACTGGAAGGTACATAATAAATGCACTGGAAGGTACATAATACATGCACTTGAAGGTACGTTATAGATGTTCTGTAAGGTAACTCATAGATGCACTGGAAGGTACATTGTAGATGCTCTGGAAGGTACGTTATAAATGATCTGGATGATACATAATAGATTCACTGGAAAATACATTATAGATGCACTGGAAGGTACATTATAGATGCACTGGAAGGTACATTGTAGATGCACTGGAAGCTACATAATAGATGCACTGGAAGGTACATTATAGATGCACCAGAAGATACATTATGGATTCAATTGAAGGTACATTACAGATGCACTGGAAGGTACATTATAGATGCACTGGAAGGAACGTTACAGATCTACTTGAAGGTACGTTATAGATGCACTGGAAGGTACCTTATAGATGCACTGGAAGGTACATTTTAGATGCACTTTAAGGTACATTATAGATGCATTGATAGGTACTTTAAAATTGCACTAGAAGGTACTTTATAGTTGCATTGGAATGTACATTATAGATGCACTGAAAGGTACATTATAGATGCCCTGGAAGGTACATTATAGATGGACTGGAAGGCACATCATAGATAAACTGGAAGGTGCATTATAGATGTTCTTCAAGGTATATTATAGATGCAATGGAAGGTACATTATAGATGCACTGAAAGGTACGCTATAGATGCACTGGAAGGTACATAATAAATGCACTGGAAGGTACATAATACATGCACTTGAAGGTACGTTATAGATGTTCTGTAAGGTAACTCATAGATGCACTGGAAGGTACATTGTAGATGCTCTGGAAGGTACGTTATAAATGATCTGGATGATACATAATAGATTCACTGGAAAATACATTATAGATGCACTGGAAGGTACAAATATATACGTATTGGTAGGTGCATTATAGATGCACTGGATGGTACATAATAGATGCACTGAAAGGTACGTTATAGGTGCAATGGAATGTACATTATAGATGCTCTGGAAGGTACATTATAGATGAACTGGATGGTACATAATAGATTCACTGGAAAATACATTATAGATGCACTGGAAGGTACATTATAGATGCACTGGAAGGTACAAGTATGTACGTATTGGAAGGTGCATTATAGATGCACTGAAAGGTACATAATAGATGCACTGGAAGGTACGTTATAGATGCACTATAAGGTACGTTATAGATTCACTGGAAGGTACATTATAGATGCACTAAAAGGTACGTTATAGGTGCAATGGAAGGTACATTATAGATGTAATGGAAGCTACGTTATAGATGCACTGGAAAGTATTTTATAGATGCACTGGAAAGTACATTATAGATGCACTGGAAGGTACCTTATAGATGCACTGAAAGGTACATTATAGATGCACTGGAAGGTGCATTATAGATGCAGTATAAGGTACATTGTAGATGCACTGGAAGGTACATTATAGATGCACTGAAAGTTACATTAGAGATGCACTGGAAGGTGCATTATAGATGTAATGGAAGGTACATTATAGATGCGCTGGGAGGTACATTATAGATGCACATTAAGGTACATTATAGATGCACTGGAAGGTACGTTATAGATGCACTGGAAGGTACGTTATAGATGCACTGTAAGTCACATTATTGATGCACTGGAAGGTACATTATAGATGCACTGGTAGGTGCGTTATAGATGTACCTGAAGGTACATTATAGATGCACTTGCAGTTACGTTATATATGCACTAGAAGGTACATTATAGATTCCCTTGATGGTACATGATAGATTCACTGGAAAGTACATTGGAGATGTATTGGAACGCACATTATAGATGCACTGAAAGGTACGTTATAGATTCACTGTAAGGTTCATTAAAGATTCACTGGAAGGTACATTGTTGATGAACTGGAAGCTACATAATATGTGCACTAGAAGGTACATTATAGATGCACCGCTTGGCACATTTTAGATGCACTGCAAGGTACATTATAAATGCTCTGGAAGGTACATTATAGATGCACTGCATGGTACATTATAGATGCTCTGGAAGGTGCGTTATAGATGCACTGCCAGGTACATTAAAGATGCACTGGAAGGTACATTGTAGATGCCCTGACATCTACATTATAGATGCACTGGAATTTACATTGTAGGTGAACTGGAAGCTACGTAATAGATGCACTGGGAGGTACATTATAGATGCACCGAAAGGTACATTATAGATGCAATCGAGGGTACAATATAGATGCACTGGAAGGTACATTGTAGATGCCTCGAGTTTAGCTGGAGAGAGTTCCGGGGGTCAACGCCCCCACGGCCCGGTCTGTAACCAGGCCTCCTAGTGGATCAGAGCCTGATCAACTAGGCTGCTACTGCTGGCTGCACGCAATCCAACGTACGAGCCACAGCCCGGCTGGTCAGGTACCGACTTTAAGTGCTTGTCCAGTGCCAGCTTGAAGACTGCCAGGGGTCTATTGGTAATCCCCCTTATGTATGCTGGGAGGCAGTTGAACAGTCTCGGGCCCCTGACATTGTATTGTCTCTTAGCGTGCTAGTGACACCCTGCTTTTTTATTGGGGGGTTTTGGCCCCAA